>CANXYI010113378.1:0-11936 GCA_948208565.1 Hura crepitans
ACTATTTCACTATGCAACTATTATGTTGCCGAATTTTTTGTTAACATGGATAAAGTTATTATACATATATGTGTACACATGATCTTTTTGGTCTAAGTATATAAAATTTTGCAATACCTCATGATCACTGACATATAAAAGAGTTTTAGGAAGATAAAAATGAAATTAATTAAGGTAATAAAGCAAGGTTTAGCTAAGTTATTAATGTGTCATCTCTTATTTAGGACCGATAACCAAATCGAGTGAGGGGTGCCACATTCTTTCTTTTCATTTTCTTATCTTCTACTAGTGTAAATTTCACCCTAAGCTTTACTCCATAGCTACAACTCAAAATGATAGTGTTGATCCAATTTAGTCTACAAACCTAATATTGATATGGTAGTTGCTTAGACGGAGTGGATTTGCTCTATTTGATGACTCTTTGTAGTTTCAATGAATTCCTATTTCATCTTCTAAATTTTGTAATTCTAACACAATCCCTTCCTCTATATTTTATAAAAAAAAATTTATCCTTCTCTTTCTTTATACCTTTCTATAGCTTGCTACAATTGTTCCTTTTATAGTGACTCTATTACATATGGATAGTAGTTGTTAGCTACTTTGATCCCTACTAGCACCTCTATTTCCACTCGCTACTATCTTTCTTAACATATCCTACCTAAAAAATATTTCTTTGGGCCCTATACTTCTTACAATGTTTGTACTAGTAGCCTAGTAACCTAACATACTCTACTTTAAATATCACTACAAGCTTTCAAGCAATTTAACACCCACAGCTCACAACATAGCATATCTAAAACCTTACCATGCTTTAACTATGTCATCAAATGATATTGATAGCAACTTAGCCCTTGAATAAATCTCAAAATGTTGTCCCATGATTTTGCTAAATTTTCCACTGCCATAATAGTCCAAATTCATTCCCCAATCCACTAAATTCTCAATTTAATTTGAAAATACACTAACATTAACCTTCAAACATACCATTTCCTACTTATTCATGTTAATTAAAACTTATTTCAATTAAGAAAACCAATGTTCTCACCTTGAAAATTGGATTCACAGCTTAATAGACCCTCTATCTAACATAGTGCTAATTTTTCTCTTTCCTTTTTTCAATCTCTATCGATTATTTTAGTAGCCCCTTTTTCTCTACAATTGCAAGTAATACTCCTTTAATTTCCTTTTTGGAGGCATCAACTAAATCCTTTTTAACAATAGCCATAATATGGAGAAAGAAATTTATAATGTTCTTCTATCTTAGTACTTGAAATATCTCCAACCATTTTTTTAACTTTCCTCTTCCCTTTTTGCTTCCTATCTTCAAATAGGACTCAATTTAATTTTGGTAATTCAACACTAGTAGCCTTAAATTTTGAGGTTCCCCATATACATCACTTAGAATCATTTGAGAGTTTTTAAAGAAAACACACATATTTTTGGTAGCTTCAACCATGGATGATATTTTCCTTTTACTAGCTATTTTCTATCCCATCATGATGTGGAATGTTTGCTTCTAAAATTTCTAATAGATTTGTACTTAATTGAAGCTAAATTCCTTTGTTCTTATACCTTAAACTACCTTTCTTTTTCATTAATTCAATTTTTTATCTCCCTTTTGATCCCTTTCTCATTATTTAAACATTAGAAGCTTTTTAAACAACTTGGAAATTTACGTCTTCAATTTTTATTAAATCCTCAAGTTAAATTCCCATTGAATCATTTTCCTTTAGTTCTTTTACAATGTAACATACTTAGAATTCCTTAAATTTTATTTAAAGTCACACACTAACTTTCGATCTAATTTCTTTTATAGGAATAGAATAGGAATTTGGAGAAAAAAATAGGGAAGAAAATTAACATACATATCAAGTAAAGTCAATTGGCATGAACAACTAAACAAAACAATGAAAAAAAGGCATAATAGTAATTATGTTAAAAAGCCAATTGCAAAATGGGAATTTCACTTTACATGGACAAAAAGATGAGAGAGACACATAGAAGGATGAGGAATAGACATGTGCCACTAGAATGAAGAGAAAATGTGAAAAGAATGAGGTTCAGGAGATGATCCTAATGAATAGTGGTACCAAGCCTTAAATAGTACATCTTGGGACCAAATGAAACTAGCCATACTAAGTGGAAGGGTAAATTAAAAGATAATTTTTGGTGTAATTTGAATAAAAATGAGGTTGTAAATGAGGTTAAAAATAGAAAATGAAATCTAGATTTATGATAAGTCATAAATGGTAACCGTTTGTGGCTGAACTAAAAATTCTCAAAAACAAGCTTATAAAAATTTGTAGCCTGAACACCTTAATACTCAAAAATCCAAAGAAACCAAGTATCATAAAGTTAGAATTTTCTAAACATGGGAATTATTAAAAATAAATTTGTTGAAGTAAATAGAGAAAATGACATATTGAAGTGATAAGTATGACTACATAATTAGGGCTGATTTTTTTCTAAGATGGAATATAGACCCTTGGATCAAATAGTGATCCATAAGATCTCAACCATCCAAAATAAATGAATTAATTAAAATTGAAAGAAAATAAATACACATAAGAGGTCAATTTACCATCTGTGTGTATATATATATATTTTTAAATCCTAGCCACTAGATTAACTTATATGTTTGAAAATAATGTATTTTATTCTTAATATTCTAACTAATACTCTCTCTCCTGCCTTTCCATATAAATTTTACCCCTTCTAACCCTTAAAATTCTTCCACAAAAATTAGCCATAAATATCCAAAAATTAATTAATGGTTGATAGTTTAATTTAATCACCGTGTAAGAATCTTCAAAGAAGCTTTAAAAGAGATGAGATTTAGAGGAAGAAAAGGTTAAATTTTAGAGAATGTAGGCTTTCCAATAAGTACATAAATCATTTTACTATATTGGTTAATTTAATAAAGTATTTAGAGTATTTATTTGAGTAATAGCAAATGAGTTAAAAATTACAAGTGTTAATGATAATTTGGTCATTTATATGTGAGGAAATGGTAGTGGAAAGATAAGAATTAGAGAAAAGATTATGGAATTAGGGATATTGAGATGAGAATGGAAAGAAAAATGGACAAAAAGGAAAGAGGTAAGTGTATTCAATAATTATGAATCTTTGCAAGTTACTTTATATTATGGAAATTGATGTAATTAATTTGAATTAGTTGTTTAAGTTGAACTTAATGTGTGGTATTATAAGTATAGTTTGAGAAATTAAATTAGAATAATTACAATAATAAAGTACTACGTGATATGTGTATTAAATATAATATGTGTAATATGTAAAAAGCTATATTTTCATTCGGTTAGTTAATTGAATATATTATGGGTATGAAAGTGTAACTACGTTCAATCTAATTAGTGTTAATGAACTAAATGCATAAAAATGAAATTGTGCTAAAAAATCTTTAATAGGCCGAAATTGTCATGTTTAGGAAAAATAGTGTTTGAATTATGCTTAGAGACAAATTTATTAAGTGAGATAGGAATGAAAAGCAATATTAGGAACAATCTTCATATGAAAGAAATTAAATTTTTATGTTCTAAACTTGGGAGATGCCAAAATGTATACATTAGTGATACTAAGGAAATTTGTAATATAAATTAATATAGTAACATTATTAGGCTAAACTAAATGATAATATGTAAATGCAGCATAAAAGAGATATAGTGGTATTCTTTATTAACTTAAGAATTTATATTCCTTATTATATAGTGTATGGTTATTTGAATTTGCATAACCTCAAGGAAGTTATGGAATTAATAAATGAAATCTTCAATTAAGTTTATGAAAAGTATGTTATGAAGAATAAATGGATGAAAAACACAATTGGACTGTAAGATTTCTATAGACTGATTTATTCAAAGCAAAAAGATTTATGGACCCATTAAAGACATAAGTAGGTGATATGGTTAATCATAAAGTATAAGGTAATAATTGATTAATTATATATAAATTAAATAATTAAGATAGTGATAATTGAATTTAATTAAAAAGAAAAAATTTATATGTTTTTATATGTGTATAGGTAACTGAATATGGATCAAGATTAATGGAAATAAAAATCAAAGACAGAAAAATAAAATAAATCGAAAAAATTATATATAGAGAAAATTGAATTGAGATGAAATATATGAAAAGTTAATTAATAAGAACAAAAGGGGGATGAGTTATATGAAATAAGAATTGTATAAGAACAAATTGAATAAAATAAAAAAGTGTATGTACATATATTTGTTATAAGTTTACAATTTTAAATATTAAAGACAATAAGAAAATTTAGAATTAGAATTTGAAATCTTGATAAAGAAAGGTAATGGAAAATAAATATTACTAAATTAATGACCAATAGCATAAAAAAGCATGACGTATTTTGTAAATTAATATATAGTTAAATAAAAGATAGGTTTATAAGATCCATAGAAAAATATTGGAATTAATTAAAATTTTTATATAAACTAAACAAGGAAATCGTATAATCACAGATAATAATGATTACATAAAATATACTTAACAAGAAAATGTCAAATGAAATAAATACATGTTTATATGTAAATAAATGAAATTTATAAGGAAATAGAAAGAGAGGTATGAACTTATTTGTTATAGAACATGTCATAAGAAATAACTCAGACATATATGTGTACTTATGCTACTAAAAAATATGAAACAATTGGCATATTTTACTAATAATGAACTTCTCTACATTTGAAAGTGTGTGTGTGTGCATGTATGTATGTATATGTGATCTTTCTCTATATATGCATAAATGTCCAATAGTTAATTGAATAGTAGAAATACAATGATATTAGATTTTAACCGAATCGTAACATGCTCTATAATTGGCATATAAGTTAAAGTTTTAGGATAATATAGTTTATTTTAAGAACAACTTGGCTAATTAATAAACTAATGAGAGATATGATCACTGTATACCCTGATAATCTAGATAGTTATAGTTAGGGTAGGTTAGCTAATCAACTAGAAGCCTACTATTATAGCCATAGCCTACCATTTAGCGCTCTCACTTTTATCATATCACAGTCTCTGGTGCTTACCGTACAACACTTTAGTGCCTACTATCACTCAAGGAGAGTTTTATACCCCATAAGTGTTATTTGGGCATAATGTGGTATATATGTTATATGGATACTTCGGTGTCATTCTATCATCTGTTCCATTACCCAAGCATGGATAATTGTTATAAGATTATCAAAGGCAAGAGTAACTTAAAAATGATGTAGAGGAATTAATAGATATAAAAAGTGTAGAGATCTTATAGGTAGATTAATTAATGCGAGAATCTCATTATTTAAGATTGATAATCATAGTGCATGGGATGATTTCATCATAGTAAAAGTAAATGAAATCTACATAAGTTATCATAAAGTCAGTAACATGATTATGGCATCAGTATTAAATCTTTAAAGAATAAAGTTACTATTACCATATAGGTAAGAAGATCATCTTATAGCTCATTACAAATGAAATTAATTAATCACTATTTATACATATTCATATGAATAAGGAAGAGAAATCTAAGTCAAAGCCATTTAAATAATAACATAGAATTTATGTGGGCAATAGAAGTGAAGAGAGAACTAAAACCACTAATGCTAATATAATTAAAGACAATATAAAATAGGTACTATAAGGGTAGCTGTATACAATTGTTATAGAATTGTAACGCATAAAAAATCTCAATTTTATTAATAGTACTTTTCTTGGGATGAATAGTTCTCCTAAGACTCAGGGTGTACTGAAGTTACTAGATGAAAGTACTAGTCATAAAATAATTTTGGGCAAAGTTTGAAAATAATCAGAGTTCATTTGATTGGTTAAAGATACTAAAAAAGCTTTTATTGTAGTGTCTTGAAAATAGTGACCAAGGCAAAGTTGAACCATAAATAATTTCTAAAGTTGCTAAGAAAATTATGAAACCTGTACAACTTGATAATCAAAAATTCTAATGAGTCTAATGGTACTAGAATCATAATTTTTAGAGATCAAAAAGTATTTTTACTAAAATTGGGTTACAAGAAATTATTGCATTTTAATTCGGTTTTTCACAATTTTTGAGATCCAATTTTTAGAGGCTTATAGGGCATTAATTAATTAAATTTTTGAAAGAAAAATTAGAGGAAAAGAAAGTGAGTTATCATTTGTTATTCTTCAATCCTCTATTTTAAGCCATGTTAAGTCACCAAATTTAAATGGTAGCCCTTTCATAGCTTCTAGAAGTGGTGTGAGGTGGAATTTCATGAAAACATCGGATGGAAAGCTTGATTTTATACCCAATAAATAGTAACCATATTTCATTCAGGTAAGTTTTTCTAAACTCCAACATTTTTCCTATTTTCCTTGGATACCCAATAGTATTTCTATGTGATTGGTTTCTATTTTTAGCAACCGTATTATTTTATTCGAATTTTAATGAAATGAATCTATATTCTACAGTTGAGCAAGGCGATAAACGGGGTAACAAATGGAATGACAAAGGGAAGAAGAAGGGATGATCAAGTCTCATGTGTGTATTTTAACTCATAAAGTAAATATAATCAATATAAGATATTCTAATTATACATGCTCTAAAGAAAAATGTATGTATTTCAACATATGGTTATGTGAATTTATAAGTTTGTAAATGCATGCTATAAGACAATGTCATGATCATATATGTATTTTGATAAATATATGATAATAAAAATAAGGAGATAAGTGTGTATTCCATATTGCCAAAAATAATGTTGTTATGTGTATGGATTTTTTTGTGAATTGACATATGTAAGGGGATATTTGGGATAATGTGAGTATGACATAAATTATGTGAATTGTATGGTTTTATTAAGCATAATGAATATGTGAGAATGGAATGAATTGAGTAAAATCAATGGGTGGATAAAATGTTCATGTTAGGTATGTTTATGTGTATATTTGCTTATTATGTAATTTTTGTGCGTTAAGTGCATTTATTTGATGTTGTAAGGGTATGGCATGTGTGTAGCTGTGACACCCCCTACCAGACTCCCGAAGAAACTAGACAGGCAATGCATTTCTCATTAGGTCACCCATCTTGAAATTGCCCCAGGTCTACACTCTATAACACTTGTAGATTATTTATTATTTAATCATACATTACTTAAATCCTCAATTTATCCCTTAACTATTCTTATTTAAGGTATAATAAACCTAGAAAATCATTTAACAGATCCTCAGTATGTTTACAAAAATCTACGCAGAACAACAGCTACTCGTGTGACATTTTGAATTTTTTTTACTTGTAAAAACACTTCTAATATCATTATCATCACCCTGTCTCCTTCCAGACCCTTCTGGTCCACTCAGTAATATCGCCACATATCACACATACACTATATATCACACAAGGCCTTAAGCCCAAAATCATTAGAAGCCATAGAAATTAAACATTCAAATAAGTGAACTATTTATATACATCACACATTCACTTATATATACAATCACTAGCAGCATTTAAGCTTACAAAACCTATAACCTATAAAGTTTACATGAGTGCCTACTAAACCATAAAAAACACATAGCTATATAACCTTCAATGCCTCTACTACTATATTGCATGATCCTCAAGGCTGGACTACTAACTTTTATAACCTCTACACCAAAATACTGGTACACTGAGTATAAAACTCAGTGGTGAATTTAATGTATTAAAACATGTCACATGTAGGCACTCAGATGTAGCAATAGGTTATAAAAATATAAATGCAATGCATGGCAATCAATTCATTCAAGTGACATTAATTCCAATACTTAATCTCCCAATTGAATTATTTATAGTTATGCTACTATAATATTTTCATTCAATTTATTTATTATGTGATTGATATCAAATTTCATATATATGTTAATTTAGTTTAATTTAATTCAAAAGGCCCGGCTAGATACACTACATTTAAAGACACTGGACTAAAAGCGAACTATAAATTATGCAGTGGCCCACATTCTAGACCCTAACTACTACACCAGCCCAGTCTGATAGCAAGGATCAGTTCACTTGAACCTCCTAATACTAGACAGGGGATAGCAGGGATCAATATATAAATCACCTAATATTGCAACAAGCAATAGCAAATCACTCTGTAGATAGTAAGGATCAATCCGTAGACCTCCCAATATCTATTAAATCATCATTAAGTATCTAACAGCTGCTAATCCCTAGTTGACCAATCAATCCATCTAGTAGGTGTCTAACTAATAGGCTATTTGTCTCTATTTTATCTCTATTTACTTATTGATAATCATTTTATAATATTTAAAGTTGAACAATAGACAATTATGAAATTATTTCAATAGTTGAATTTTGACTTAGACAGTTATAAGTCTATTTTGGTCCTACCGGACAGTTATAGGTCTATTTATTAGGCTAATTTTTAGTCAATTTCTAGAACAGTTCCAAGTCCAATTTAATCCAATTCATACCATTATTCTAAGTCCACTTATGTTAACTTATGGTCCATTTCCAATTCAAGTTCCAATTAATTATTTTCATGGGTCAGTTATAAGTCACTTTCAATTTTTTGTACACAGTTATAGGTCTATGGTCACCATTTTCTAGGCATTTCTCCATGCCACTCTAACCCATTTTAGCATGCCATTGTGGCCCCCAAAATTATGTCATTCTATACATTCTAAATGGCCTCAAAAGTGGCCTTAATTTTATTTAGAATTAAGTACACAAAGTGTCCCAACTTATGTCTAATTTCATGCCATTATAAGTTCAATTATAAGTCATTTTTACCATCCCTATTTTAAGCCATTTATAAAACATTTCTTAGCTCAATTATGAACACCATTTCTCTACCTATACTAACCAATCATCTTACCATGCTTACTCATATGTTTATGCCTATTTCATGCCAACCTCATGTCACAAAATTTATGTCCATCATGTCATGCCATTTCTACATGTCGTACACCATGTCCTACACACACACATGCCAACCACACACACACACCTCTTAGCCACCACTAAATTAAGATCATGCATATACACATTTCCATAATTCACCATACATATATATCTTATACCAAAATTCTAATATGTACATGCTTACACACATGACATACTATGTACACCATGCCATAACATACTATATACATGCCTTAGCCATGATATGATTTTCACATATACATGCACATTTTCATTAAATTCACCACATATCCATCTACTTCCATGCCTAAGATATGATTTCCTACCACATACACCATGCTATACAGATAACTTGCAAGCCAAGGTACCTTAGTATACCTCTTGGCCATTCATGCCACCACTAATAACCATACCTTTTCTCAACATACACACAACACAAACCATTAAATCCCATAGCATACACATCAATAACCATTATAATCTCTTTATACACATGCCTTAACACCTCACACACACAACCCTCGACCACAGAGAGGCCACATCCTTCTAACCATTCCTTCCACCAAATCATCACATAAAGTAATCAATTCACATGGAAATAACATTAAAGTAACCTTAATTCACCATTACACACACATTACTCACCATAAGCACTAGTTCCATATAAGATTTACGCACAAATTACACTTGAATTAAATATGCATGCCCTAAATACATTAAATTCACATTCATATAGTTAAATTAGAGTCTTTCCTACACTTTAGTACCTTTAATTCCCTTGTTGAACATCAATTCCACCTTGGCCTACATACACATACATGGCTTAGAAAAATCATAAAAAATTATATAAACCTTTCATTGAAAATCTAAGAAATTAGGCACTCTTAGAATGATGTAATCCCTTTCAAAAAAATGAAAAATGAGAAAGACCACTTACACACAAACTTGATTTTTCCAAATACCCTTTATGTAGATAGAGCTTTCTTGATTTTTCTTGAGCTCTATGCTTACTTATGGCCTCCTAAAGCTTTAAGAATCACTTCTTAACTAATCAAGGTAATTTTTAGTTACAATTTAGGGAGGATTAAAGCTTGAATTGTCATGGAAATAGAGGAGATAAGGGAGAGATGGCATCAGGTAAGGAAGGGAGAAAAAAAAAGAATTAGGGAGGGGGGTGGATGAGGTGTTAATGGGAAAAGTGGGGTAGTGGCCACTTGGTAACCCCTTTTATAGTGGCTAGGGTAGCTCAAGAGGTGCCACGTGTCATTTGAGCACCTTAAAATCTCAATTTTTCTTAAGAACTTTGAAAAAATTTAAAAATTCACATGGACCT
This sequence comes from Hura crepitans, assembly GCA_948208565.1. Classification (NCBI taxonomy): domain Eukaryota; kingdom Viridiplantae; phylum Streptophyta; class Magnoliopsida; order Malpighiales; family Euphorbiaceae; genus Hura; species Hura crepitans. The sequence continues at coordinate 10,254 of CANXYI010113378.1, forward strand.
TGAAAATTTATTTTAGAGACTCTTAAATTCTCAATTCAAAATTCCTTCGATATGATAGTTAATTAGTTTATTGGTTTGTGTGAAAATCTCAAAATTATGGAAAATAGCAAAAGACCTCAAAAATTAAAAAATCCTTCACCAATGGCCTCAGTGGAATTTTTGGCTTTCAAAGTACATAATTTTTTGGTCTATTCGAGCATATCTTAGGTCATTCCTGGCCTAAGTCCATTTGAGCCCATAGAACACTAGGTTTTGGCCTAAAATAATTTTTTTGTTCTACTAAATCTTTAAATTAAGTCATTTTCATCATTTTTAAGTCCTTCAAAAGTTTCATGACTAGTAAACCTTACCTCGAGCCTTGTGAAGGAAACCTAGCACTCTGAGCACACTTTTTTGAGGCTTGAAGGTGCTGTTCATGTAGCCTCAACTTTTTAGTGTTACAAAAGAATTTTATTAATTGTATGCTTTAAGTGTGGATAAAGAATAAGCCAAATGGAGTGAGGCATAAGTGTGCTAAAATAAGATGTTTAAATGCCTTAAAATTGTGAAGTTATGTATGCTATGGTAGGAGGTGTGATGGGTCAAAATTGGTCACATGATGGTGTATGAAATTCATGTATTTTAGATGTGCAATTTAATGGTTACTTGACATATGAGTTATATACATGTGCACTTTAGTGAGCCAAGTTGGCCGAATGGTATAGTGGCTTATTTAAGTTTTCTAGTCATGAAAAATGAATTATGATCATGCTAATGAGTAGGTTATAACTGAATGAAGCATTATGTATGCAAATTTAGTAAAATGGACATAGAATTTGTCTAGATGTTATTGATATCTATATGTGCAATATTCTTAAATGCGTTGTTTATACCATGTCTCATTTTAGTGATATGACTAACAACATATAAATGGAAGATATAGATTACATAAGCAAATTAAGCTTAAGTAAGGAGAAAATTTTTAATTAATGTAATTAATAGCCCATTCAAGTAAAACAACTTAGTCATATAGGTTAACCAATCAACTAGGGTTATTAGCAGCTGCTAGGGAACATATATTCCTTTTTATGTTGGCCGATAGGCCTATGCTATTTGTTAACCTTCGAGTCTATGTTATATCATTCTTCAAGCCTACATTGGTAGATAGACCCTTGGGTTCATACTTTGGTTGTAATGGCCTTATACATGATATGTTAGTCCTTAGACTTATGTTGCTATTGGTCTACAGACCTATGTTATGTTTGGCCACTAAGCATATGCTATGATTAGTCTTTGGACTTATGTTTGTGACACCTTTTACTCGATCTAGATGTCGACCGGTCGATAAGTCCAACTAAGGTGTGCACAACATATCAAGATATCACTCTTCTACTCAATTATTTATTATATAACATTCTTTATTAAAAAGGTAGTATGTTAAAATTATAGGTTTTCAAAAACCTTTTTCAAATAGCATTGCACATGGAAAATTAGGAATTTTCATGCTAAAAATTTGATAGCATAACGGTTATACCGAGCACTATCTTAAAATTTTCCTATGTCAACCTTTATTACAAAATGCACTTCTATAATCCATACATCCATTCCTCAATCAAAAGTGATCCTTCTAATCATTCCAACAACACAAAACATAGTATGATATCTCAACCTCAGGAAGAGAAATCATAAAAGTCAAGCATGTAT
>CANXYI010113435.1:0-20624 GCA_948208565.1 Hura crepitans
TATATATATTTCTGCCAAGTGATAGCAGTAATTAAAGCTACCATATTCAAGTAGGTTTCATAAATGTTACTAACCGCTATACTGCCCCTAAAAATAGTAATAATGCCTTAGGATAAAATCAATTTCCAACTACAAGATTATGGTAATTGATCTCATATGAAAAAAGCAATAGGATTTTAACTTTTATTCATATGTGAAATTACTAAAATTTGTAGCTCAACATCTATTTCATACATATATCTTTTACTCAATCCCTTCATTTCTTATTTATACATCTTAATGTGTTTCTAAAGTGCTTGTAAGTAGTCAGAGTTTAATAAAAATTCTTGAATTTTGGTATCTCACCCGAGTAATAGTAGGAGTAATACAACATTTATTACTTAAAAGGCATTCTTACAAATTTCAAAAATTATTCAAGTGAAAATAGCATGCACAAGCTAAAGTAGTTTTAATTTTCTTTGACTATACAATTTTTTATTTAAATCCTATCATTAATGTAATCATTTATACCTAGTACGAAAACCTTCGCAACTATATACACCTAACATTAATAGAGCTTCAATTTCCCTAATAATTTATTGTCTGTAATAAGCAACATATCAAACATAACTAAAAGAAATGCACAAACTTGGATAGCTATATCTGTAACATACTCAACCTTTGATTTCACCTATTTGAAATTTTTGTCAATTGAAATGCTAAAATAATCCAAACAACAAACTTTAATTTCAATCAATCTATCCTACTTCAAACTAAAAAGCATAAACCAAAAAGAAATTTAGAATTCTCTTTTGTTGCTTTAGCATAAATGGAAGGAAGGAGCTTATGAGATGTTTCTTCTAGATTTTTATACATTGACATTGCTCAATCTCTCTTTATAATGTATTAATGGACTTTAGGCATGGTGGTATCAAAATTTACTAGCAATTTATTCCATAGTAATTCTATTTCTCAACAGCCACATTGCAAATCATGGGCAACTACCGACCACCATGTATTACCAATCAGTCAAGGGAAAATTATTACATGTTTGAAAGGATCTGAAGCCTTGTTCAACTAGATTTCAAGTTCTATAATCATAATAGCCTCACTATTCCTAGTCACCACCACTATAATGCTCAAGAAATGAGGTTTCATGAACAGTACTTCCTGAGACATCAATAGTATCTCCTAGGGACTCAAAGCACCCTATAGTGGTAAAGGGAGAAGTACTAGTCATAAAACTTTAATGGGCCTAAAAATGATAAAAATGAAATAATCAAAACTTTTAATAGAACTAATAAATCATTTTAGGTTGAGAACTAGTGAATAGTAACTTTAGTTGGCACTGAGCTAGGAGAGGCCTGAGATATGCCCGGATGGACTTGAAAATGGCATACCCTGAAAGCCAAAAATTTCAAAGAGCCTAATGGTGAAGGAATTATAATTTTCTAAGGTCGTTTGATTTTTATTTTGACTTTCTTAATTATATAAGTGAACAGTTGACCTAGTTCCTTTTGGAGTTTTGACTTAAGATTTTAGAGGGCCCTTAATGGGCACTATCAAGAATTTTTGGCACTAAAAGCATGATTTTTGAATGCTTAGAACAAATATTTTGGATTTCAAAAGCTTAAAATGAAAATTGATTAATAGCGACTGTCGGATCAATACATAACATGATTTGGGCCATCCACATGTTTAATATAAAAGGTGGTGGCACATGTGGCACCCCCATATGTGTCCCACCTTTTTATATTAAACATATGGATGATTCGAATCACGCCACGTGTCAATCCGACAGTCCATATTAATCCAATTTTCATTTTAAGCTTAAAAAATTCAAAATAATTATTCTAGGCCTCTAACAATCGAGCTTTTAGTGACAAAAACTCTTGATAGTACTCATTGAAGGCTTTTTAAAATCTCAGGTCTAAACTCTAAAGGGAATTAGGTCAATTATTCACTCGCGTAATTAAGAAATTCCAAATAAATATCAAATAACCTCATAAAATTAAAATTCCTTTACCATTAAGTTATTTGGAATTTTTGACCATTAAGGTATGCCATTTTCTGGTACATCCAGGCACATCTTAGGACTCTCTCGGCATAACGCCAACTAATTTCACTGTTCACTAGTTCTCAACCTAAAATAATTTATTGGTTTTACTAAAAGTCTTAATTATTTCATTTTTATCATTTTTAGGCCTGTCAAAGTTTTATGACTAGTACTTCCCTTTAGCCACCATAAGGTGCCCTGAGTCCTCAGAAGACACTATTCATGCCTTGAGAAGTACTATTCATGAAATCTCATTTCTCAGGCATCGTATAATCTAATTACATATAGTAAAATATACCAAAAAGAATGGTCTTCTATTACTTATCTAGATGTCCCGAGGCTTGGGCTTTATCATCTTTTTTGCCTATGCATTGCAAATGAAATGATGCGCTAAGTGAGTAGCTTAGTGGTGTAATCAAAATAACTTTTGTATAATGCCATATATATATATATATAATCATGCTTAATTATACAAAACTTGAGTAATCATACTTATGATAAATGTAATATCATTCATCTCATGTATATACATTATTGAACATAAAGAAGTAAACAAACCCTATGAGCATATTGATATGTAATACACTACATGTTAATAGTATATGTTATAAATGGTCGTAAATAATGCAAATAATGCGTACACAACATCATTCATCACTCACATGGAAAAAATTGTGCAGTATGTGTAAGAGACTATTTAAGCTCTTTTTATGTTCATTCAATTGCCTTTATAATGCCCATATTAATGAGAACACAAATCCTCTAGATATTGGGATCATCATGTGGAGTGGCCCATATTTTGGACTTAAAAGGCTATTGCACCAGCATAGGTGTACAATGATACTACTGGACCAAAATGGTGGTTATACCTGTATGAAAATATGCAGCTGCCCTATATGACCTAAATGGAGGTTGCACCTGTATGGATCCAAGGATCATAAAAATATAGGCCTTTGAATCAGACTAAAAGTGGACCCGTCAACTGACATTAAGCACTGAAGTGCCCTAGCAGCTGCTACCTAACTTATGTTGACCAATCAACCTATCCATCTCTAGGTTGTTACTCATATGGGTTATTCTCATGTGTTATTAATTTCACCATCAAACTAAAGCTTAAAATAACTCATTTTGATTTTAGCATCATCTAAATTTGATTAAATTAGAAACATTGTGTTATGTTTCATATTTCGATGATTAAGCACAAAGTCACAAATATTAATCACTCTCTCATGTTATACATCCTCATTATATGTTTACATTCACATTTTCAACCTCTAATTATTGATTCTTAGCATGGGCTCATGTATCTTTCATTTCATCCTCACTATAAAACGTATTCATGCATTAAAAGCTAATAAGCCATTTGACCATAATCCATGTACACACACATTTTTGTGCTATAATCTTATGCCATGCCTAAATCACTTTCATTTATAACCATTCATTGTCACAAATTGCACATCTCATTCGGCCAAGGCGCACCAAGCATCAATATATATATTTTTCATCTCATATCACCTAATCTCACATGTATATCATCTCGTTATACTTTAAATGCACACAGTCTAACATTTAACTAGCATGATGCATAATTACATACAAATACACATATATGATACATTCACACATGCATACATATATCATTCTTTATAATTCATCTCATGCCCTATATGGTATAAATACATTCATAAGCCATCAATTATGTTTATTCACATGCATTACTTGTCATATCCTCATAAGCATGCTTTAATAGCCATTCAGCTATAAATACATACACATACAGTTCATGGTGTAATTCCATCCTAATATATCATACCATATGCTCATGAAACATAAAACATCATTCCATATCAATACATGCTTATCTGCATACATATTATAACACACACACCCTTTTATGGCTATTCAGCCATCATCCCATTCCTTACTCAAGCATACTTTCTTTAACCATTAACACATATACACTCTATATCTCATCCAATAATCATGATTGGCATGTCAAATGATCACATAGATAAGCATTTCTTCATAAACATACACTTACATACATTATGTATAAGCTAGGGCATACATGAGTTGCATAAGATAAATCAATTACACATGCCTAGTGTGTCCAAAATACACCACAGAGCTTATCTAGGCCTTTGCCTTCCCCTTATCATGAGATCATTCTGTTTCGATAACTGTCCATTACAAATTTGATTTATAAAAATTTGTATAAAATCATACGGGAATAAAAAAATTACAAATAACCAAATTAAATGACTCTTGGATACCCTTAGTCATTGGAAAAATATTGGGTTTTAAAAAGTCTTACCCGAACGAAAAATGAGCATTATTCACTGAACTCAAAATCGGGAAAATTCCTTCGATTTTCTTCAAGAACTCCACTTGAATTAGCATCTAAAGCCTGTGGAGACTCAAAACATTCCATTGGATGAGAGAAATAGGTTTTAAAAGGAGGAGAAATGGCCAGTAATGGAGGAATTTCCTCCTCGTGGTCAATGACAATTAAAAGAGAAAGAGAGAGAGTTATTTTGCTTGTTTGACCAAAAAATAATAAAAATGCTGAATATTTGTAGTTTTTGAAAAAAATCCCTTTTAAGTATAATTTCTCCCAATTTTCTCCTCTATTTTTAACTCTTATTAATCTCATTCATGAAAAAGTAAATTAATTCATACCCCACAACACTCTAAAAGGTGGAGCTTGAAAAATAAGGAAATCGAATTAATGTGCCATTTTTATGTTATCCAATATTTACATAAAATACTTCCCAACCTCTAAAAATTCCAATTCCAACACCAATAAGCTAATTAGAATTTTTGAGTACCAATTGCATAATTCCTAAAATTTTCTGAGCAACTTTTAAAATATTTTACAGTTCAACTTTGCATTTGTAACTATTCACAAGACACTGCCTTAAAATCTTTCTTAGCATTTTTAACCAATCAAATGACTTTTGATTGGTTCCAAACTTTGTCCAAAATTATTTTATGATTAATACTTTCATTCGATAGCTTTAGTGCATCCTGAGTCTTGAGAACACCATTCATTTAGGGAAAGCACTATACATAAAAGTCGAGATTTTTGGGTTGTTACGTTAGTTCCCCTCTTAAAAGAAATGTCATCCTCGACATTACCTAGTTCAAACAAATGAGGGTATAGTTCTCTCATTTGGGCTTCTCTTACCCATGTTGCTTCTTCAATTCCATGATGCTTTTAAGCAACCATCACTAGCAAGACCATCTTATTTTGTAACTCTTTGACCTCTCTAGCTAAGATTGCGATAGGTTCTTCTTCATAAGACAAATTTGGCCTAACTTTAACTTCTCCCATATATAGAACATGTGTTGGATCATATCTGTATCTTCTCAGTATAGAGACATAAAAGACATCATGAATTTATTAAAGTTTAGGTGGTAATGCTAGTCTGTAGGATACTGGCCCTACATGTTCTGTCACTTTATATGGCCCAATAAGCCTTGGACTTAGCTTTTATTTCTTGCCAAAAAAGAAACCTTGAGAAATACCTTGTCTCCCACTTTGAATGCCATATCTTTCCTCTTGATATTAGCATAAGACTTTTACCTATCAGAAGCTACCTTCAGCTTAGCCCTAATGATCTTTACCTTCTCTTAAGTATCCTTGATCAAATCTAGTCCCATGAGCTTGGTTTCATTGAGTTCATTCTAGCATAATAGTGTTCTACACTTTGTTTCATACAATACATCATATGGAGCCATTCCTAGACTTGTTTGGTGGCTATTGTTATAGGCAAACTCTATTAATGAGAGATAGCAATCCTAACTACCTTTGTACTCGATGGTGTAACTTCTCAACATGTTCTCAAGCACATGATAAAGATGATTTATCATAAGCATAACATCACACATTTATTAACATCTTGATTGTCCATCAGTCTGCAAATGGAATGTCCTACTGATACTCAATCGAGTACCTATGGTACTATAAAGTTTCTTCCAAAACCTCAATATGAGCCATGGGCCTTGATCTGATACAATTGAAGATGACACTCTTTGCAACTTGACAATCTCATTTATATAAAATTCCATAAGTTTTTCCATAGAATAGTCTATCCTTACTATTATGAAATAAGCTATCTTGGTAAAATGATCTACTACAACCCTTATTGAATCACGCTTGTTCCTTGAAATGGGCAGCCTAACAATAAAGTCCATGATGACTTTATCCCATTTTTATTTGGTAATTGATATAGGATGAAGCAAAATAGATGGAACCTGATGTTATACCTTCATCTACTAACAAGTAAGGCACTTAGTCACAAACTCTGATAGACCTCTCTTTATACCAGGCCACTAATAGGACAACTTCAAATCTTAATGCTTCTTTGTGCTACCAAGATGCATAATATAAGAAGCATTGTGAGCTTTATCTAGAATCTATTTCTTTAACTCTTCGACATCTAGAACATAGATCTAGTTATGATAATAGAACCAATCATCACTCTTCAACTAATACTTATAAGCTTCCCCTCTTAGATATCACTTATCGTACTCATTAACCTATGATCATCATTTTGACTATCTTTAACTAGTTGTAGCAATCTAGGCTTGACTTGTATCTTTGCCAATAAAGTATTATCATGTTTAAACTGAAAACTAACATTCATGGCTCTCAAAGCTATCATGAATTTCATGCTAAAAGCATTAGCCACTACAATGGCTTTGCCTAGATGATAATCAATTAGAAAATCATAGTCCTTAATTAACTCCATCCATAGCCTCTACCTCAAATTTAGCTCCATCTATGTTAGAAGATACTTTAATCTCTTATGATCTATGTATATGTAAGACTTCTCACCATTGAGATACTATCTCCATACCATTAATGCAAACACTATCGCTGCAAGCTTCAAATCATGAGTAGAGCAGCTCTTCTCATATGGCTTTAACTTACTAGAAGTATAGGCAACCACCTTGATGTCTTTCATCAGAACACATCCTAACCCATTATGTGAAGCATCACTATAAATGGTGAAGTCCTTCTAATAAATTATCTGAACAAGACTCAGTGCTTATGTTAACATTACTTTTAACTTGTCAAAACTCTCTTGACATTTTTCATCCTAAGTGAATATGAAATCTTTCCTTAATAAAATAGTTATAGGTGCTGTTATTAAGGAGAATCCTTTCACAAACCATCCATAATATCCTACCAGACTAAGAAAACTATCTATCTCTATAGTGTTCCTAAGTGGCTTCTATTCCATAACTACTTTTATCTTATTGGGATTAACCCAAATCCCTTTTACAGAAGCAATGTGCCTAAGAAAAGGCACCTTGCTAAGCTAAAACTTACACTTGTTAAGTTTAGGATATAGCTTTTCATCTCTCAAAACCTATAAAAATATCCTTAAATACTACTCATAATCCTCTTTACTCTTCGAGTAAACCAAGATATCTTCAATGAAGACAACCACAAACTGGTCTAAGCAATGTTAAAACACCCTATTCATTAGGTCTATAAAAATCATAGGGGCATTGGTAAGCCCAAATGCCATTACCAAAAACTCATAATGGCCATATCTTGTTCTAAATGATTTCTTTGCCACATTAGACTCCTTTACCCTTAATTGATAATAACCAGACCTTAGATCAATCTTTGAAAACACTCCCATACCCTTAAGCTAATAAAAAAAGTCATCAATCTATGGCAATGGATGCTTGTTCTTGATGGTCACCTTATTCAGCTAGTTGTAATCCACAGACAACTGAAGAGTGCCATCCTTCTTCTTCATAAAGAACACTAATGCTCCTCAAGGAAAAACACTAGGCTTGATGAAATGCTTATCAAGTAGCTCTTGAAGCTAAATCTTTAATTCCTTTAACTTTGATAAAACCAATCTGTATGGAGCTATCAATACCGAAGTAGTGCCAAGTAACACTTTTATACTAAACTCAAGTTCTCATTCTAGAGGCAAATCGAGCAACTCTTTTAGAAATACATCTATAAAATCTAACACCACTAGTATGCAACCAGCATCCCACTCTCCACTGTGGGTATCAAACATATGAGCTAAGAAAGCTTGACAACCCTTATACAACAGATGCCTTGCTATCACTGCCGAGATCATATTGGATAAAAAGTTTATCCTCTCACCAACTACTATAATCTTAGCCCAATCTTTAGACTTGAGAGTCAACCTCTTCAACTTGTATTATATTATTACTTAATACTTGGATAGCCAATCCATGCCTAATGTTAGATCAAACTCCTTAAATGATAGCTAGATGAGATCAATAAAAAACTAGTTTCCTTGTACTAAAAATTGACACTACTTGTACACTTTGTTCACTAGAACATGTTGACCTATAGGACTACTAACCATAATCTCAACGTCCATAAGCTCTAACTCTAACCTATAGTCGTATGCTTGTGATCTCCAAAAAAATGAATGTGTAGACCCCAGATCAATCAATGCTAAATTAGGCAAGTTAAAGTGAAAAAATATACTAGCTATGATTTTTGACTCATGAGCCTCCTCCCATACCCTATTGTGTACTGCCAAGTAGAATCTCCATTCTCAGCTCTAGACTCTACTCTATCCCTCTGATCTCTCTTTGGCTTATTTCTTTGATGTCCTTTCTAGCTGCAGATGGAAACCTGTGTAGATCCCTATTTGCCTTCCTCTCTTTTAGGACAATCCTTGTGGTAATAACCCAGTGACCCACGCTCGAAGCATACTCCTAACTTTTTCCACTAACATTCCCCCTTGTGTCTCTTATGAAAAGTTAGACACTAAGGAACTTAACCACTATTAATTGTAGAACTAGGTGTACTAATTACTAGTAATTGTTGTCTAACCTTACCCTTATTCTAATTTCCCTAGGCTGTCTTCTAAGATAAACCCTACTTGTATGACTATTATGGTGCCCTAAACTAATTCCCTCAGAATCTCTCACCTGACTGCTGTATAATATTAAATGCTCAAGGTCGAAAAGATCTCTTCTTCTAATAGTATTCCCACTTCTCCTTCTAGACCCCCTCTATGAAGCGAGAAACTACAACAAGGTAGTTGAAGTCTCTAATCTTCAGAGGAACTACCTGAGATTTAATGTCAACACGTAATCCTTTCTTAAACCACTTACACTTATCAACTTTTATAGAAATAGAATCCTTAGCATAGTGGCTAAGAATAAATAAGTCCTTCTCGTACTCTCTTATAGACTTTTGCTCCTACCTATAGTCTATGAACTACTGCCTTTTGTCATCCAGATTGTCCTTAAGAATGTATTTCTTGTAAAACTCTTCTATAAAAAAATTCTTAAGATAGCTTATCCTCTGTCTTATACTTTGTCAGGTTATCACACAATTTTGTCACTTTTTGTTAGAGCAAAGAAGTGGCATAGATTACTTTCTCTGTAGGTGTACTGCTCATTTATTTCATTATCTTTTTAGTACAGTCTAACCCATACTCTACTATTCTGAGAACTACTTCATCCTTTCCTTTGAAATCCTTAGCTCCTATTCTATTAAATCTTTTTAGGCATGTCTTTTGGAGAGCTAAGGGAACATTCTACTACTGTGGTGCTAGAATGGAGCAGCCACTATAACCTATCACAAAAGCTATAACATCTCTTGTAAAAAATACTAGCAAAACCTAAGCTATTAAAGATACTTACCTCATAGCACTACTAGACATAAAGGCCACCTTATCTAACTCCTATCCCATGGACATATAAGCCTATCTTTCCTCTTCTTCTTATAGTGCACTCATCTTAACTGTAGGCATAAGAACAATTGATAAGTCTCGGTGTTATTAAATTTTGTCATATATAAACTTGCCTACAACACTTTTACATTACCTAGGAATGCCTAAACTAAAGCTCTGATACCATAAAATGTTACACCCCTTACCTGATCTAATTGTTAGTTAGTCACCAAACACGACTAAGCAGTGGGCACATAACATGTTATCCGATCTCAAGTCATATACTCATACCTAAACATATTTAAAAAAGATGTTCTTCATGAAAGCACCATATTAATAGAAACACAATTTATTAAAAAACCTTTAAAAATTGAGTTACATATTCAATTTGAGAATCCTTGTGGCAAAATTTCCATAGCATAACGGCTGTACTGGACACTATCCCAAATTTTGAATAGTAAGATATGAGTAAAATCAACACTTCTATAAAACATTTAATCATATCTCAACACCTATAATCCTCCTAATCACTCCACAACAATCACAACCATAGTCTCAACTACAAAAAGAGAAAATATACAAGCATAAAATAGTTTAAAGAGTTTTAAATCTAGTTACAAAACCATATATAGGTTATAAATTACAAATCAATATCGTTTAGGCCCAAGGCTAATTACATAAAAAATAAGAGTGCACTTTCTATGTCTATATATCTCATATTTCAATTACATATAGCAAAATATAATAAAAAGAATGGTCTTCTCTTGCTTATTTGGATGTCCAGAGGTTTAAGCTTAATTGTCCTCCTTACCTGTGTATCGCAAATAAAATGATACATTAATCGAATAGCTTAATGGTGCAATCGAAATATCTTTTGCATAATGCCATATATAATCATGCTTTATTATTTAAAATCTGGCCAACACAGCTTATGATAAACATAATATCATTCATCTTATGCATATGGATTATCAAGCATAAGGAAATCATAGTACATAATGAGCATATCTATATGCAATACTTTACATGTCATTTTATACATGCTATAAAATGGTAATACATAATACTAATAATGAATACTTAATACCATTTATCACTCACATAGAAGAAAATGTATAGTAGGTGTAAAAGACTTCTTAAACTCATTTATATGTCCATTTAATTATCTCTATAATGCCTACTTTAAGGAGAACACAAATTCGATGGATATCGGGATCATCGTGTGCAGTGGCCCACATTTTAGACCTAAGCAGTTGTACTAGGATAAGTATATAGTTATTCTAATGGACCTAAATGGTGGTTGTAGCTGCAGAAAAGTATCTAATGGCCTATAGGACCTGAATAGTAGTTGCACCTACATGGATCTAAAGATCATAAAAATATAGTCCTTTTGGTCGAACTAAAAGTGGACCCATAAACTGACATCAAAGCACCGAAGTGCCCTAGCAACTGCTACCTATCCCTATTTGACCAGTCAACCTATCCATATCTAGGTTGTTACTCATATAGGCTATCCTCATGTGTTGTTAATTACACCATCATATTAAAGACTAAGGTAACTTATTCTAATTTTCGCATCATAAAAAATTTATTAAACTAGAAATGTTATGTCATATTCTATATTATATTTTAGTGATTAATCATAAAGTCACATGCATTAACAACTCACTCATGTCATACATCATCATTATATGCTTATATACACATAATCAAAATCAAATGATCCATTTCTAACATGTGATTATGTATCTTTCATTACATGCTCATTTTAAAGCATATACATGTATGGGAAACCAATAAAGCCATTCAGCCACTACAATTACACAAATATTTATGCTATGTTCTCATGCCATGCCTTAATAACTTTCATCTCTAAACATTCATGCTCACAATTGAACATCTCATTCAGCTAAGGCATACCAAGCATCAATGTACACTTTTATCTTATACCATGCCTAACTCATATGTATGTCATCTCATTATACCATAAATGCACAAAGTTTAGCCTTTAACGATCATGATGCATAACTGCACACAAATACACATATATGATACATTCACACATCCATTCTTAGATAAATAAATATATCATTCTTTATAATTCATCTCATGATTTATATGGTATAAATACATTCATAAACTATCAATATTGCTTGTTCACATGCATTACTTGACATATTTTCAAAAGCTTATGCCAATGACAATTCAACCACAGCCACACAAACACACACATTCCATGGTAAAATTCCATCTTAATCTATCATACCATATGCTCTTAAGTCATAATTCATCATTCCATGTCAATATGTGATTATTTGCTTACATTTTACAACATAAACACATGCACACACCTTCAAAGCCGTTCGACCATCATGCCTAAATACACACATTCACATTTTCTTTCATCATTTTACATACATACATATTATATCTCACTAAAGAATCATGACTATTATGTTAATTAATCACATACATAAAAATTATTTCATAAGCCTACACATACATATATTGGCATAAGCTAGAGAATACAAAAATTGCATAAGATAGATCAATTACACACACCTAGCATGTCCAAAATACACCATAGAGCTTGTCTAGGCCTTTGCCTTCCCCTTCCCCTTATCATAAGTCTGTTTTATTTTGGTAGCTACTAAGAACAAATTTGATAAATGAAAATTTGTACAAAATCAATGAAAGCTTAAAACATGAAACCAAAAGCATAAACAGACTCTTCGGCACCTAGGGAAAATGGGAAAATTTTAGTTTTCAAAAAAACTTACCCAAACTAACATTGGCCACTATTCACTTCAGGTTAAATCTACTATTTTCTTCCATTTCTCACATAAATCAAGGTGGAATCGAGCTTATTAAGCCATAGAGGTGCTAGCTCAAGTCTTGAATGGAAGTAATCAGGTGAATTTTAAGGTGGAGGGAGCTAAAAATGGCTCTTCTTATTCCCTTGGTGGCATCGGCTTATGGTCTCAAATGAAAAGATGATGTCTTCTCTCTTTTAACCACAAGTTTTACCTTATATATAGTCTTTTTTCTAACATTTTCTTACCTTGATTTTTTTCTTTTGAGACTTCATAAATATTCCTTAATCAGTGCTTAAAAGCCCATAAAAATTCATGCTTAAAAATTGCAAAAAACATATTAAAAAAGCAATTTTTTACATAATTTGATTTTAGTAAAAATACTTCTCGATCTCTAAAAATTCCAATTCCTGCACCAATAGGCTTATTAGAATTTTTAAGCATCAAGTTTTATAAGTCCCATAATTTTTTCACAACTTTTAAAATATTTTACGATTCAGCCTTGCCTTGGTCATTATTCACAAGGCACTGCCGTAAAACTATATTTGCATTTTTAACTAAAAATGACTATCGATTAGTCTCAAACTTTGCCTAAAATTATTTTATGATTAATACATTCATCAGATAACTTCAATGTATCTTGGGTGTCAGGAACACTATTCATCTCGAGAAAAAGTACTATTCATAATGTTTAAATTTTTAGGTCATTACAAAGGGTCTTATCAGACTTGAAAGTCATAATTATAGACTTGAACATTTCATCTGAACCACAAATGTCTGAACAAAGTATTAAAGTACTGTAGCAGCTGCTATATTCCATAGTTACCCGGCTAACATATATAGACTAGGTTGTCATACTCTTATAGGCCATTACCATTATAATTTATTTCCATATATTTTAACATCGCTTATTTACATTTTATGAGTCATTTAGGCAACAAATGATCAAATGGGATAACAATTGGTCTTTGTTAATTAAAACCTAATTATATAACCATTCATGTATTATGAGCACAAAGATTGACACATCGAGCATATTTATCTTTTACATATTATAGGTATTATCATAAGCATTTTGCACTTTACAATACATTAGGCCATTTGCATATTTTCACCACATCAAAATCTTACGTATATTGCACAAAGCACACTTGCCTTATCCATTCACTTTGTGAATGCTTAAAGCACTCACTACCTAATATTAGGCCTTTCGGCCACAATGGCTAACTTCGCCATTTCATATCTTCATAATTAATTCCTTCACTTTGTTCATCTTAATAGATTGCATAACAAGGCTCATCCATATCATCATCAATGTATCATTGTCAAAATATTATCTTAACTTAGTATGGACACATAAACACTTATTTTATATATTAACCATAGTGTTAACATTATTTTATACATATCATATGCATGGCTCATTTTTATGCATATCATTAACACCATATATTATGATCTTATCATATCAACATTTGAATACATTTATACATCACAATATCCCATTTCATCCATAATGAATTTTAAGCACATTAGATCACAAATTCATCAAAAATCATTTATATTCATTGCTTTGATGGTTGCTCTAGGCTTTCACTTATCTTTCTTTTCTAGTGGTTGTTTTAGACTTTTACTAGTCTCAACATTAGGGCATTTGGCAATTACTTAGCTTTCATGCCATATATATGTCCATTATCTATTGACCATCATTTTTTTTTATAGGACATCATTGTTTTTACATTTATGCATTCATGCCATAGTCATTCTCGTTTTTATATCATACACTATCTTTATATTTACATAAGATAATGCCACTTCCATATAACTAAGTAAAATCAGCATGTCACACATTATCATCTATTATCATACCTCATCAATTTTGTATTTCTAAGACAAAAAATATATAACACCCATATATCATACATTTTTACCTTGTTAGTTTTAATAATTTCATTCAAGGATAGATATCACCTTGTTTCTTATATGCATTTACTTCTTAAGTGTATTTCGAACACATTAACACCATAAGGTATATCTTATTAAAGCTTTCTCACTTTAACATTTCATCAACCTCACTATTATATATAAATATATCTCTTATTACATAAATATGTTTATATAAATCTTACAAAGAGTTATATGCTAATCATTGTATTAAACATTACCATAATCTTTACTTATCTTCATTTACAACAAACTCATTTCACTATATTCCCACTTAACCATATCTTCACATAACTCATCTCGTATACATAAAATGGCATGTAACTGCATAATTACCCATATATCAATCCATTTAATTCCACATATTATTATTATTATTATTCACTGCCTACATGATCTTTATTTCCCACTCATCTTTATTAACATATATACCATATTACTCTTTACCTTCCTCTACATTATTTCAATAAACTATCACTTATGATTTTATAGGTATATCATTATTCATATTTATATGTACTTGCTTTACATAACACATAACTTAGGCCAATTATCATATATCATCATATTGCTACTTTAGTACATATGTTTGGACCCAAGCATCACACATATTTAACTTATTTCTTCTATCATCCATTATCAATCAGTCATACACGTAACATATAATGACAACTAAAGTTATGATTTGAACCTCATTATGTATACATACTCAAATTTTTGTAATTATGTTTATACATCTCTCATAGATCACTCATTATTTTATTCTTTTATGTACATATACTTATATCTCACTCCTATTTACCTCAACATGTCATGATATTACTACATATCAATAACATTAATTATTCCCTTCCATAGGTTCCATTCGGCCTAACATGTTATTACAGCCTAAGAGCTCCATTTCATTACTTATCATCATAATAACACATTTTTACCATAATACAACTACCATAGAATGTATATACCACATTTTATATAACACACATACACTACATGGACTTAACATTACACTTTACACATACTTACATTTAAGTTCACAAATAAGCTTTAAGTCATATTATTAATGGATACACAGAGCATTAAGTTCAAAATAACTCTTTAAGCCTTAATTTGTCAATTTCCCTTGATTTCCACCTTTTCCTCATCAAATATAAGCCACATATGCTATAACACCCCCTACCCATTTCTACCTAAAATAGGTAAGCAGTGTCACTTCCCGCTGAGGTCACCTATCCTTGGATTTACCTAGGGGCCTTTCATTTAACTTCAACCCAAGTTTGACCAACTTTTACCAAACGTGCCCTTATTCCATTTTTTATTACATATCCCTTTATTTCATCTTATTTTAGTCCGTTAAAACTCCTAACAAGTATTGTTAGATAATTACAGAAAATTGGGCAGTATAACGGCTACTCGGTAACTAACCCTAAATAATCCTACAAAGAAAAACACTTCTAAATTCAAACTTCAATCATATCCCCCTCTGGACCCTTTGGTCCTCTAGATCACAACAATCATTAGTGAGATCCATATCTCACAGATCACAAGGCCATAGATCCCATTAGCACAAAATCATGCATAAATAAATTTTCATTAATATACAAAACTTTACATGCATCTCAATTTATCTATTCCATTCTTACAAACATCCTATTACCCATAATATCTATGTACTTAAGTGCATCTGTACAAAACTCAGAAAGAAATACAAAGAAAATACCAAAAGATCTCTATGACAACTACACTGATGACAATGTCTAGTGGTGACCGTCACTTTATCTACAACTTCCACATCAAAAACTCGACACGTTGAGTATGAAACTCAGTGGTGGAATAAGCCAAATAAAATATGTCTACCATGCATACAAGTAACATGAAATATTTAGTGTATATTCATGTTCACTCTAACTTTTCTAAGTCTGATATATATTCAAGTTCTGTTATTCAGATAACTTATCAGACAATGTTCTTATTATTATGGCTTATGATAGATAGACAACTCATTACAATACTAGATATTGGGACTATCCTATGCAGTGGCCAACTTTGAGAACCTAGGTAGCTACACCTAGCTCACCTGATAGTAGAGACCCATTTGAAGACCACTCCCAATACCGGACTAGCAAATAGTAAGGACCTGTCTATAGACGATTCCCAATAGTTGCAAATCATATTAGCGTCATCAAAAGTGGATAGCAAAGACCTATCTGTAGACCACTCCCAATATCCACAGACAAATAAAAGTATCCAATAGTGCAAGGTTCATCTAAGAACCTTAGCAGCTGCACCTGCTACAATTAACACACAGCAGTAGGCCCTAGAAGGACCAACTGCCTAGTAGTTGCTACTCCCTAGTTAACTAGTGAACCTATCTAGTAGGCATCTAACTGATGGGCCATTTATTAATTATGACTTTAAAAATTAATATTTTACCATTAAGTTACATTTTATGACAAAATCTACCCAATTGCAAAAACCTCACTAGCGACCGTAAAGCTACTACTCATTTGGTAACTTTACGATGCTGTTACTATTCATTTGGTCAATTTTATCTATTATACATTTCTCATGACAACTCATATAGTGCTATAATTTTATCAATCTCACATTCATTCATTTAGACAACATTAATGGTCACACAATATGCCATTGTATGCCTTGTAAGTTCCCATTTTACACTTACATCTCTCACCACTAATTTACCCTAAATTTCATGGCAATGTTACTACTACAATAACTCATTTTTAGCATCACTAATTCCTCACTTAACATGCCATTACCATTATTATACCTATTCTAGACATCTCACTTTGACCTATGATGATAGCCAGAGATAAAATCTCAAGCATAGCACAAAGCCATCCAGAGGTAGTTTCGCACGGACTCACTAAACTATGTCCGCATGGACTAACTACATGAATAGGCCAAAGTCTAGCCCATTAGGACCATGGACTAGCATACCAAAAAAAGCCTGGTCTGCGTGGAGTAGTATAGACAAGTCTATATAGATTTGTCGATGGGAAAAGCACTTTAGAGGAAGAATCTTGCCTATTCAGTCCAAAAGCCAGAATCCTTTAAGGATTGGGACTCCTTTCTAGATGAGGAGGAGGAAAAATCTAAAGAAGAGATATAAATACTTCCCTATATCAAAAGAAAAGGGGTTCAAAAAATTACAAATATAAAAAGAAACACATTCAAATGGCAGAAAAGACCGAGGACCTTGGAAGGCTTGAACTAGGAGCGATTCTAACCACGCTTTTATGCTATTATTTGAAGAGGCTTCTTGTCCAAGTAATATCTAAGGTCTATTGAAAGGTTTCTTGATGTCTTGTAGGATTATGTTCTATGAAATTGATGTATAAGTGAGGTGGTACTTTGTTATCCCTACTTCTATTCATAATGAGTAGGCCAATCGTATGATACATATGAGGTAAAATGAATTCTTGTAGCCAATGTTAAGTACGTTACATGATGTTAATAATTCTCACATGAATCTGACCACATGAGGAATTAGGGTTGCTTGGACTTAGTTCCTTTAAGCATAAGAATATAGTTTAGTCTGCATGGCCTTTTACCTTTCATGAGAATGTGGTAAATTGGTCCGCATAGACCTTCATCCAGTAAGTATGATCCTATTTTCCAAGTTACTTTGTTATATGCTAGTTGATTGATGTGAATTAATATGTTCATGTGCTAATATTGAAAGTATTTAATTGTGTATATAAGGTTAAAAGGTAGTCTGTGTGGACTCCCTATCACAAGGGCTATATGTCTGCACGGACTTATGCATAATAAATTATAGGATGGTTCTTAAGAATATGATTTGCTTCTATAATCAATAGCCTTTAATTCATTTATCTTAGATATGTCCATATTCTATTTATCATATGTTTATAATTTTGATCTAACCTCATTTGGCTTTATTGTTCTCTGAGTTGTCAATTGAGTTTCCTTACTAGAGTGAAAGATGGAATGGACTTAACCCTTCCCTGGAGATTGTCCATACGGACTAACCGTAGACCTCCTTGATGTCCGCATAAACCAAACAACATAGAAGCGGGACCATTTTAGTGTTGTAATTTGTCTCTTTGGTTTTGTACCATTTGCACTTTATTGTTTATTATAGGGTTGCAATAGTTAGTAAACAACTTATTTTACACACTAAAACCCAAATTTCTCATCAAACTATTTTATACATAATTAATCAGTGTTTTCTAATAAAATGGATTTGTATTTTCTTAATAAAAAATCACAATCGCTAAATGTATTTCAATAAAGGCCAATATCTTAGAGATGGGAGTTGGGCAAATACCGCCAATTCCTATAGAATTATGGGTAATTGTCAGGTCAAATAAATTAATCAATGACCCGATTTCTTGATGTACATTATACTTGTCATATTTCTTTTAAATATTACAATTTTACTTTCTTGCATGAAAAAGTAATGCGATTTAAAATAAGAATGATACATGCTTGATTGATAAGGGATTAATAAATGTTACAATATACATGGACAATAAATTATTGGGGTATAAATAAGATCTAAAATTTTGAACCTTTCTTATACAGAAGATCAGAGGTCCTAGTGTAGAGGCCAAGTTGTGACTCCACTAACCCCTCTCATCACTAATAAAACATTATAATCTCTATAGTGGCGACTCCACTAGGGACGAAAAATTTTAATCTAAAAGTTTCTAAATAATATGTTATCCAAATATTCTAATTTTTATCGATCTCATGCATTACACTTCTTATAAACTATGTCCTTTTTACCCTAGATGTTGTTATGAACCATTACTCCATTTTTCATTCAAGAATGGGGAAGTGCTAGCATAACCATCACTTGCAAGCCTCGTACCTTCAGGTAAATAGAAAGGTGAACTAATTGGTCACATTATCCTTGGTTGGAAAGACCTATTAGGAGGGACCTCTACTTGTGGGAGCTAATAAGCCTTTTGACTGAAACCATGAGCCCATGTAGTCAAGCTTAGAAACTTCCTTTAGCTTGTATAACCCTAAGTGTGTGCGATTGCATTTATGATTGCTATGTGGACCTAATTACATTTAGCCATATTTAAAGCGGGGGCAAGCCCATTGTGCCTTTTTATCCGGGATGGGCCCATCCTAAATTCACATCAAATAAGATATAAATGTCTTAAGGTCACCATTCTTGCATGCACTTTAAATGCAAGAGGTTATTGGGCCTAATCAAGCCTATGTTTGAACCTATGCATCCCCTAATGATGCGTAGGTAAGCCCACATAGGGAGAATAACTAAGACAATGAGTATAAGAGTAATAAGGTTGGAAGGACTATCGCATATGTTTGTCTTTTGCTGCATCACAACCATGTATTTGCATATCATGCATCATTCACATCTCACATCTTATACTATACATGCATCACATCTAACCCTCTTTTCTTGTCTAGCCACTATTGATCCTTCACTTACTGCTCAGTGGAAGAGTGTAGGCAAGCACCTCAATAGGATTAGTACGAAAATACCTATCTGACCTAAGTGAGGAACTATGTCTTCCGATGAGTACATGACCAAAGCTATGTTCATGGAAGCAATGGTCGAGATGGAAAGGAGAATGATGGCACTAGTCACCAATGCTTTGTCCCATATGCAAAATCCATAAGAGGTAGGGTAAACTTTCTGCACCAATAAGGGTAAGGAGATAGTAAGAGAGCTTAAGGATGACTAGTCATCTAATGATGAGATACCACAGGTGGTAAAGGCTTATAATAGGGTACCCCTTCCTAAGGCATAAGAAAATGATCAGTTAAAGAAGTTAAATGAAAAGATGGAGGCCATGTCCTAATTGGTAACCGGAGGTAGAGATATTGACCTGGATGACATGAGCTTAAGGCCCGATCACTCTATGCCTCATAAGTTCAAGATGCCTAATTTGAGTAAGTTTGATGGAACTTTAAACCTTTGTACTCACCTAAAACAATATGCAGTAGCTATAAGAGCCACCCATCTGGGAGAAGAGTAGATTGTGAGCCTATTTAGCATGTCCCTCATAGGTCAGGCTCTTAACTAGTACTAATATCAAGAGAGAAGGGTCAAGAAGGACTGGAATGAGTTGGCAAGGGCATGTAACAAGCAATACACCAACAATGCCAGTGTGG
>CANXYI010113527.1:0-17464 GCA_948208565.1 Hura crepitans
TAGAAGATTTTGAGAATTGAAAATTTTAAAGGAAAAAAAGGAAAGAAAGTTGGTGTTTGGAGAAGAATTCAAGCATGAAAGGTAAGTATATCAAAGATTCTCAAGCTAAAATTTATATGAATTTGTTTGTGTGAAATTGAATTCTTGATAAATGTAAAAATAAATAATAATATGGTCATTGATATAAAGTTGTAATGAAAGAGAGTAAACATGTATGCTATTACACCCATCTAACAACCTATGATTATTCAAGAAAAAATTTCCACACAAATCCTTTTCTTAAGCCATTATTTTATTTTCATCCTATTTATCACTTGTACACCAAAAGAAAAATTTTATTGTCAATTATTTTTTCCACAAATATATTTCCAATATATATACTAATTTTTGGGGTGTTACAATTTGTCATTTCCTAGAACACCTTAACAAAATGGAATAGTAGAACGAAAGAATAAAACACCATAAGAGATGGCTAGAACTATGTTAATTGAGTGCAACTCGCCAAAACATTTCTAGGTTAAAGCAGTGAACATTGCATGCTATATCTTGAACAAAACACAAATCAAAGCTATTCTATAAAATATTCTATATGAAGTCTAGAAAAACCAAACATCAATTATTTCTAAGCATTTGGCCGTAAGGGTATTATTTTTAATGATAAATGTAATATAAGAAAATTTGATACTAAATCTAATGAGAGAATATTTTTGGGATATTATCAAAATAATAAAGCTTATAGAGTTTACAATAAAAGAACATCGATGGTAGAAGAGCCAATAAATGTAATATTTGATACTATTGATATCTATTTCGAGAAAGGTATTTTTCTGAAGATGAAATAGGAAATTATGAGAAAAGAGAGGAAGCAAGAAGATTTCAAGATACATCACAGAAAAATGAAGAGAAAAAGGTGGATGCTAAACCAATTGAAGACACTAAAAATAGATTAGTTGATTAAAAATAAAAAGATGAACAAAATAAAAAGGGAAACACGAAACACTGTGATCTGCCAAAAGAATAGAGATATCACAAGTACCATGTTAAAGAAAATCTTTTAGTTGATCCTTCAACAAAAGTAATGACAAAAAGATAACTTAAGGAGTACATTGGTAATGTTGCTTTTTTATCTCAATTAAAACCAAAAAAATATTCATGAAGTGCAAAATGATGAAAACTAGATTCTAGCAATGTAAGAGGAACTCGATCAATTTACAAGAAACCAAGTATTGAATCTAGTCCTTAAACTAATAAATGCTTCTATTATAGGAACAAAATGAGTTTTCAAAAATAAAATGGATGAAGAAGGACACATAATCATAAATAAAGCTAGATTAGTGGCTTAAGGATATAATCAAGAAAAAAGGTATAGATTTTGATGAAACTTTTGCACTTGTAGCTAAATTAGAAGCTATTATAATACTTTATGCATTTGCATGTTTTAAAGATTTTACACTTTATCAAATGGATGTAAAAAGTGCTTTTTTAAATGGTATTTTAAATGAAGAAGTATTCATTTCTTAACCTACTAGTTTTAAACATATCAAACATCCAGATCATGTTTATAAACTGTCAAAAGCCTTGTATGAACTAAAATAGGCACTTAGAGCATGGTATGAAAGGCTAAGTAAGTTTTTACTTGATCATGGATTTGATAAAAGTAAAGTTGATACTACCTTATTCATTAAACATAAATCTTATGATATATTAATGTTTAATATTATTGGTGATATTGTTTTTGGTGCTACTAATCCCACTTTATGCAAAGAATTTGAAGGAATTATGAAGAAAGAATTTGAGATAAGTTCCATGGGAGAGTTAAACCTCTTTCTTGGACTAGAGATCAAGTAATGCAAAAATGGAATTTTCATAATTCAAATGAAATATAAAAAAGATCTACTAAAAAATTTTAAAATGTCAAAAGCAAAACCTACTAAAACTCCTATAGGTCCCTCTAAAAGATGGAGAAAATGAGAAAGGAAAAAGTATAAATGAAAATTATATAGGGGAATGATTGGATCTCTTTTATACTTGATAACAAGTAAACTTGACATTCATTTCAACATTTACCTATGTGCTAGATTTCAATCAAATCCCAAGGAATCCCTTCTTTCAGTTGTGACATGAATATTCAAATAGCTAATTGGAACACATGACCTTAGTCTATGGTATCCTAAAGGTATGTCATTCAATCTAATATACTATTCTAATGTTGATTACGTAGGATGTAGAATAGATAGGAAAAGCACATCGAGCGCTTGTCACTTCCTTAGACAACTGTTGATCACTTAGTCAAGTAGAAAGCAAAATTATGTAGCTTTGTCAATAGCAGAAGTAAAATATATTGATGTAGGAAGTTGTATATCTCATATTTTATGGATCAAACAGCAATTGAAGGATTATGGAATCAATAAAGATAAAATTCCAACCTATTGTGAAAATAACAATGCAATAAATCTTATTAAAAATCCTATTCTATAATCAAGAATGAAACATATTAAAATCAAACATCATTTTATTCATGATCTTATTCAAAAAAAAAAAGTCATTACTATAGAATTTGTCCCAACAATTTGTCAACTGGCTAACATCTTTGCAAAACCTCTAAAAAAAGATTAGTTCACTTAGATCAAAAAAAAAGTTAGGTATAGGTATTCTATGATATTAGTAGAATAGATACACTTATGATGCCTAATCTATCTATATGATATATTTAAATGTGAGTCTATCATTCTTATCTTCTATGTAATAGTCATTCATTATCTTGAAACTTCTCTCATCACGCAATTTTCAAAAAACTATCTATTAATAATCAAGATATTATTTTTTGGTAGGCATTATGGCTTGTATAAAAGCTAATAACTATAAGGGCAAATTAGTAAAATAGATGCATTAATTTTTCTCACTACATTGGAAATATGCAAAATGCTCTTTTCTCTCTATAAAGCATACATAACTTATAAAAAAAATATTAAAGGATAAGATTTGATTTGACATTATACTCAAAAAATCGTACTTAAATTCATTTCTCTCGGGCTATTTACTCAAACAGCACACTTTCATTTTCCCTAGTATTTATTAACAATGGCAAAAATAAAGAATAACTACCTAATGAACACTATAAAGTTTTCAACCTTTAGACTCATCGACTGCCTCTGAAACCACCCAACCCATACCTTCAATGAAAAATCTACCAAACATCGAACCATCAGTATCTAATATTCAAGGAAATGAGTAAAAAGATTCTAATGTTAAAGAGATACAAAGTCATAAAATCATTCTGCAAAAAGTAATCATCTAGAAAGACCTAAGAGATGGCTTTGAAAAAGTTGAAAGATGGATATCAAAACAAAAATGGGAAACACTACTGGATTTTGATGAAGGTTAACATTCAGATCTAGTAAGAAATTTTAGTCATCTTATGTTTTCATATTTGAGGATGATTTTCTAGTTACTATAAATAGGGCAAAAAGGGAAGTAAATTTAGACATGTTAAGTACTAATTTAGGCATTTCAAATCAAGGTGTAAAATGTAAGAAGAATACTAAATATGAAAAGTTAAGGACTTTGTCAAATAAGCCTTTTTGAAAATAATGTGCAATGACAAGTCAAACATTAAAAGAAAATGAATACCCTCAACAAGCATGTTAAAAGACTTTAGGACTTTACAGAAAGTGATTATAATGTTTATAGATCTTAGGGTTGGTAATACTAATCATATGAATGATCTAGGTCTATACATCTTGTGGTTATACCATTTTGATGCTAATCTTAACTAGCATTATCTTTTTTTTTTTGTCAAATGAAAAATCTGAAGAAAGATACACAATTCCCCTTTGCTATACTATTGATAAAAATATTTCAATATTAGAAGATTAGTTTAAAAAAGGAAATTATTATGAAGTCTAAAACAAAAATTGGCAAAAAGTTTTTTAAAGTCTCACATGTAAAGTTGGTTGCCTCTAAAAAGAGAGAAGTAAAACCATCTGAGGCACCAATAAAGAAGAAAAGCAAGTCAATGGTGAAAGGCAAACAAAAATTAGCTAAAGAACCCATCATTTTTGAACCTGTGATGTGATAGCCCTTACCCGATCTGATAGCTAGATCCGGATAAGAAATAGCATACAACCATATCTAATTTGTTCTATTCTCTCAATCATTATTCATTTGAATATCATTTCCATTATCAAAAGCTAGTTAATTTTTTTTACATTTGATATTTAACCTTTTTAGACCAATTAAGAACATATATCAATTAATTAGGACTTTCATGTTGAAAATTCAGCAACAAAATGGCTGACTAGAGACACCGCCCTAATAGTAAAATACAGAAAACACACCTTTATATATACATACACAATAATTCCTAACTTTGGATCCTTATAATCCTCTCAATACAATCAACCAATCTAGTTATCATCCAGTAGCAACAAATTCAAAACCATATCACATTCATATCATCAATACACATACACAAATTTACATTATGTATGCACAAGATCATTAGAGTTACAAAACTTAATAGAAATTACATTTAGGCCTAACACCACTATTTACATATGAGTGCCACCTACACTATTTTACATTAAAAATGAGATACAAAAATATACCCAAAAGGAAAAGCTTGATCAACAATGCTATTATGTTGAGGCCAAGCTCCTACTAATTATCTCTTACCTATGCATCGAAACATGATATGCTAAGCATAATGCTTAATTGTGTATTCAATAAGATATATATTAAGGATGTAAATACAAAAAAAATATATAAAGTCAAAATACACATGCATACCATTCAAATTGTAATATAAATACATGCAAATATTTTTAGTCTTTTATATAGTTTACCTTTTCTTTAGTGTTTATAAAAATTTCTGTATTATATTATGTTTTAACTCTTTAACTATTTTTAATCATATTATCCCTTAAATTAGCCTATACCTGTAAGACACCAATCTAATATTAAATATCAAGATCTCAACCATAAAGGTCTCTTAAGTGTGCAATGATTCACATTTTGTACCTTACTACAGCTGCACCAACTTAGGTAATTGTGCAATGGCCCTCTTGAACCTTACTACTACTGCACTAGCATAACATATGTGTGTAGTGGCTCTATAGAACCTTATTGCTATTGCACCAACATAATATGTATATAAAAAGGTGTTGTGGCCCTTTAGACCTTACTACTGCTACACTAATATAAAATATACATATAAATATATATAGTGGCCTTCTGGACTTTACTGCTATTGCACCAGCATTATATGACACCATAGTGCCTTAGCAGCTGCTAAATTCCCTAAGTGATCAATCAACCTATCCAATTTAAGTCATTTAACTCATATAGGTTTCAATTAGGTCATGTTTAATTTCATATATATGACTCTTTTAATACATAAACAAATTGAGGATTAGTTTTATTTTTAGCTCATCAAATCTTCACACTTATATTGTTGTCTTGCTTAACCAAGATACCATTACTATTACATATCTATACTTTATAGCTCATATAATCTATTATGTTATAATATTGTAACACATGCCATTTTGCTTTCAACTTCACTAGCCATTTCACTTTAGAATAAACATAGCCAAGTCTTTACATTATACACAGTTCTTTTTCTAGCATTAACATCACATATAGCTAGTATTCACAACCTTAGTTCAAAATATGCTTACACATACACGTGTCCATATTCTCTCCTACATTCAACCATATAAGTCCATTAGCTCATTCATTTAAGTTCTAAGTAAATTATTGTTTCTTTCTCCAATTAACCATTCTATTAATCATAATTACCATTATATCACACAGATACCTCACCTACATGTATACTATACCATTCAGCCATATGTAGCCATACACTCCCTCATTCTTTTCCAATTCAGTTCTTCTTTTAAATTTGTTTTAAACATGTAGTTAACACTATTAGATCATCAACTAGGCATGAGCTGACACATACATGTATATGTTACACTATACATACACATGCACACACTTGAATTATGGAAAGTCATGCAACTTAACATATATAACATTGAATATACTTACATACAAATCAATTGGCATCAACTTAGGCTTTCTAAGCTTACTCCTTTCGTTTTCCTTGTAATTCACCACTCTTATTTACAAACATAATAGGTCTAGAGTTAAAAAAATCCATATAAATTCTTAGACTTTTGGAAACTTAAAATTGAATG
Organism: Hura crepitans; assembly: GCA_948208565.1. Taxonomy (NCBI): domain Eukaryota; kingdom Viridiplantae; phylum Streptophyta; class Magnoliopsida; order Malpighiales; family Euphorbiaceae; genus Hura; species Hura crepitans. Next base: position 6,201 of record CANXYI010113527.1, read on the forward strand.
TAAAAACACTTAACTGGCATTGAATTACATCTTAAAAAAATAAAATTGAAGAATTGAGCGCTTATCAACATAAGTGGCATTATTCATCAAGGTTACTAATGTAATGCCCAAAAAATTTCAATGATATGAATAGTACTTCCTACGATATGAATAGTTTTCCCAAGGCCAAGTCATACTAACCTTATTGAATGAAAGTATTAATCAGAACATAATTTTAGGTAAAATTTGAAGCAAAAATGAAGTCATTTAAATGGTTAAAATGATAGTTAAGTTTTACAATAGTGTCATATAAATAGTGACCTAATTTTAGTTGAGCCGCAAAATATCCAATTTTTGCTCAAAAAATTTTAGGATTGATGCAACTTAAAACTCAAATATTTCAAATAGTCCATTGGCACTAGAATTTGAATTTTTAGATATCAAAAAGTATTTTTACTAAATCAAGTAAGGATAAAAAGTTATGTTTTAATTGGGTTTTCAAGGTTTTCAAGCTCAGGTTTTTAGAGACTTATAGGGTATGGTTTAAATGAGTTTTTATAGTTATTTGAAGGAAAGAAAAAGGGGTTTAAGTTTGTAAGAAAAGGAAAAAGGAAAAGAAAATAGATTTATTTTAAAAATTCTACACATGTATAAAATGGTCAAATAGGGAGTCAAACTTGGAATAAGTGTCTTCCTCCCCCTCTTTTCCTATTATTGGCTTATGCCATTAACAAGGAAGAAAACCTTCCTTTTCTTTTATTGATTCCTTAAATTACAACCAAATCAATTCATTCAAGCCATAAATTCAAACCCCCTATAGCCTCTAAACACTGATTGTAGCAAGAGATTGCAAGAAAACCTAAGAAATTTCATAATTTTGGGTTAAGGTGAATAGTAATCTCATTTTTTTCAAGTAAGTTTTTTCAAGTTTTGAAATTTTTCCTATGTTATCCAAGTGCCCAAAAGCATGTATATGTAGTCAATTTTGATTTTTCAAGCCCGTACAATTTTATATGAATTTTTATGAAATGAATCTGTGTTGTATAGTTAAGCCAAGTGAGAGTAAAGAAAAGGTGTAATCAAGCTCAATGGTGTATTTTGAACTCAAAGTAAGAGTAATCATTGAAATTTAATGTGTGTGTGTGAATATGTATAATTATGTGTATGTGATATGTATGAAACTGACGTTTATGACCATTAATAAGCATAAATGCATAACCATGTTGTTAGGTGAGTTGTATGTTATGTTAATAATGCTTTAAATTGAATTATATGGTGGATATATTATGAAAGGTATGGCCAATTGGCCTAATATAAGCATATGTGAGTGATTTGTGTAATATGCATGTATATTGAGTTGTCACCATATATGACGATGATATTTAACCATATGCATATGTCTTGTGGTGGCGGAGATGGTTGAATAAAAATTTTAGAAGGTTTATGTTTAATGGCTGAATGGTAGAATGGTATAGATAGGCATGTTGATGATGATCTTTAATGCATGATGAAATGTATGTAAATGTATGGTAATAGATGAATGTGATATCATGTCATATTGTATGGAACTTATCAAATGGGTATTATGTGTATGTGTAGAGGCTATGGCTAAATGACCTAAGAAATACATGTGTGGGTGTGTGTTAAGTTATACATGCACACAAGGATTAACTCTTAAAAATGTGGTTATATGTTTATGTGTATGATGTATTATACATGAGAATGTGGTATGTGTTATAAAAGTTTAGGTTGTGTTATGGCCAAACGGGAAGCCATAAATAATGATAATATTGAGGCCACAAAATATTGTGCAATACATGACTATTATTAATATAAGATATACTTGGTGGCTTATGCCTGAAATTTCATGAATGGCATAATGTTATGGTATTCATAAATGCTTGAACACAATGAGTATGATGATTATTAATATGATATATGGACATAATTTATGTCATTGTCCTATTTAATATATGTTCATGTTATGTAACATGTGAAAGTGAGCCTTTAAAGGCATAAGGTGAAAGGCATGATAATGCATGTTAAATTCATATGATAAAACATAATGATTATAAAGATTTATATTTTCTTGATTGGTTATTTGTTAGCCTAACCATCTTTTAAAGTTACTTAAGCTACTTAAAATGGTGAAACCAAGAAAATCAAATTTGGTGATTAGCCCATACAAGTCAACAACCTAAATGGATAGGTTAACAAGTCAACTAGGGGTTTTGCAGCTGCTAGGGTACTTTTGTACCTAATATCGTGACCTATGGGTCCTATATTGATTTTTATGACCTACGAGTCTTATGATGAGATGTTGTAGGCTTTTTAAAGTCTTAATAACCTTCAGGTCCAAAATGTTAGGCTTTCAGGGTCCTGATGATCTTTGAGTTTGGAATATTGGACTATCATAGTCCTAATGACCTTCGAGTCCAAATTTTTAAGCCTTTGTTGTCTTAATGGCCTCAATGGCTTGGGTATCCCTATTATCTAGCATAGTCATGTATTATCTTATGTGTGGGCAATAAAATATGTTAATATTGAAATTCATTAAAAAGGTTGATAATTGAGGTTCAATAAAGTTGATGAATATTGCTTATGATGATATACATGATTTATAAAGTTTAAGTCATATGCTTGTTTTTTGCTTATTTGGATATTATGTTTTGTGCATATATAACTACATGTTATTTTACCCTCACTATACACATATACATATGACTACATGAGCACTTAAATTTTCTTGATTACATCAGTAAGCAAATTTGCTTAGTGCATTATTTTATTTGCAATGCATAAGTTGAAGAACTAGATTAGAGGTAAAGCAACATATTGCTACAGATCAAGAGAAAGATGCTTCTTAGTATTTTTGTTATTTTGTACATATTTATTATGTGATGTGATTAAGTTGTGGCACTTATATGTAACAAGAGAGGAATTGAGCCTAATATCGGATGTAATATTTTTGAAACTAATAAAGCAAGTTAAGTTATATTTGTATACTTGTATGATAACTCCTTCTAGTGCATGAATTGTGGTTTGTGTTATTGGTTGTTTTGGGGTGAACAGAAGATTGCATAAATGGGTTTTTGAGTTCAATTGAGTTTTAAAAGTGCTTTTTCCTTTGTAAGGTTACTATTCATTTTTGGATAGTGTTCTAGTACAGCCGTTATGCTATCGAATTTTCAACGTAAGTATTCCTAAAATGGTTTTAAAATGTTAAAGTGAATTTTTATTTATTTAACTAAAGCATTTCAAGATTTAAATTTCTAATCTAGTATGTTTTTAAAAGGTTTTAATTTCTCTGAGTTTTTAAGTAATCGTAAAAGGTTAAATAAGTTTGGATAGCATGTTTATATGTATGCTCTTTATTATGGTCCAATAATGGGTTCAAGTAAGGGGTGTCACATTTAGTTATATCATAGCTCTAATTTAGGTGTTCCTCAATGTTTAAAGGTTACATATAAGTGCCATAAGTTTAGAATCATACATCATATAATAGTGTGACATTGAGGCTTATAATTTGTTCTTTGCCTATAGATTAAAGATGAGTTCACCTATACCACACAGTGAAGAAGAGGTTAAGAGCCATGTTTGTATAACTATTGGTTAAAGGGCTACTAGAGCTATGTCAATTTCTAAAAGTGATGCTAGACATGCATCTTCAATAATATAAATACTACAATTTTTCTAAGTAAGATGTTAGATTTACTGAGGTAGGCTATAGCTATTGCACATCCTCTATCTCCACTAGTTCAACAACCACTAACACCTTAGACTCTCTAAAAGACATATTTAGAGAGGCTTAAGAAGATAGAAGCTAAACATTTTAAGGGTAAAGGTGTGATGGATGCTAGTAGAGTAGAACATTGGTCAGACCAGACCACTCACATTATGCAATAGTTAGGATGCACCCTTAAGGAGAAGGTTATCTAGGCAACTTCTTTCTTATAAGATAAGGCCTTCAAATGGTGGGAAGCATTGACTAAACATAAGAATAAGATAGATTTGACCTAGGACTTCTTCTTAGAACAATTTCAAAAGAAGTATATCTCTAAGCATTGTCTTGACATGAAGAGACAAGAGTTTATGGATTTGAAGCAAGGTCATAGATCCATACTAGAATACAAGAATGACTTTGCCATGTTAAGTAGGTATGCAAAACACATGGTATAGACCAAAGCTGATAGGTGTAAGAGATTTGAGTAAGGGCTAAATATGGAGCTTGAGATGTATATAACTCCTATAAAGATTCAATATTTCTCTGCATTAGTAGTAGGTTGCCATGCTATAAAAGAAGAGAGCCTATGGCTAGGGATAAGCTAGTACAGCTCAGCACATAGATAAGAAATTGAAGGGAAGTTAGTATAGGGCACCACAATAGACCTAGAAGCAAGGCCACTCATAAAAACAGGGACAAAAGGGAAAAGAGTAAAGAAAAGCAATGGTAGTCTCAAGTTGCTAGTGCTCTGGTATCCATAACTTAGAGTAACTAGTTACCTAAGTGTCAGACTTACCATAGAAGACATAAAGGGGAGTGTTGGAGATCCAGGCTAGGAGTTTATTTTAGGTATGGTGCAACAGGTCATTTCATCAAAGATTGCCCAAAGCATCATGATGTTGGATAAGGATCTACACTTGTTTCTACCAAAAGTCAGAGAGAGGATCAAAGAAAGATGACAGTGGCTACATAGGGAGTTAAGGCTGAGAGTAGAGTTGAGTCTAGAGCACCTGCTAGGCAATATGTTATCCAAGCCAAAGAGGAGATTAATTCACTTGATGTGATAGCAGGTACCTTTCTTCTTTTTTATTCTTTTGCTTTAACATTGATTGATTTAGGGTTTACACACTCATATATATGCACTACACAGGCACAAGATCGGGGGTTAGCAACATAAATCCTTGACAAAGAAGTTATGGTTAGCAACCATATAGGTCAGCATGTAGTTCTAAACAAGGTTTACAAAGAGTAGTGGATCTCATTGAGCTACCTTTTAATGAGTTCAATTTGATCTTAGGCATGGATTGGTTGTCTAAGTATTAAGCAGTCGTGGATTATGGAAAGAAGCAAATATCTCTTCAGGTTAATGATGAGATAGAGATAATAGTTATGGGTGAAAGGAAAGACTTTTTATCCAATGTTATATTGGCTATTATGGCTAGCAGATATTGAGAAAGTTGTCAGGCTTTCTTAGCACATGTGTATAATACCAATAAGTAAGAGCCAGATGCTAGTGCTATACTAGTAGTGTCAGAGTATATAGATGTTTTTCCAAAAGAGTTGCCTAGTTTACCACTTGAATGGGAACTTGAGTTTAGTATAGAGGTTCCACCTAGCACTGCTGTAATATCTATAGCTTTGTATAAGATAGCTCCTATAGAGTTAAAAGAGTGAAGATCTAGTTACAAGAGTTACTTGACAAAGGTTTCATAAGGCTGAGTGTATCACCTTAGGGAGCACCAGTTTTTTTATTAAGAAGAAGGATGGTTCTCTTCAATTATGTATGGATTACAAACAGCTAAACAAAGTGACCATCAAGAATAAGTATCCTCTACGATAGATAAATGATTTGTTTGATCAGCTTAGAAGAGCTAGAGTGTTTTCTAAGATAAATCTGAGATCCAGTTATTACTAGTTAAGGGTTAAGGAGGTAGATATAGCTAAGACCACTTTTAGAACATGTGATGGCCATTATGAGTTGTTGAAAATGCTGTTTGGGCTTACAATGCTCCTACAGATTTTATGGACTTAATGATTTGAGTCTTCTGAACTTTCTTGGATTAGTTTGTGATAGTCTTTATTTATAATATTCAAGTGTACTCCAAAAGTAAACAAAAGCATGAACAACACTTGAGAATAGTTCTTCAGGTTTTGAGAGATGAGAAGCTTTATGCCAAACTCAAAAAATGTGAGTTTTGGCTAAATGAGGTGTTCTTCTTAGGATATATAGCTTTTATAGAAGGTACCCAGATGGATCTTAGCAAGATTATAGCTGTTATAAAATGGAAGCCACTCAAGAACACAACCAAGATTAGAAGTTTTTTAGGTTTGGTGGTAACTATAGACAGTTTATTAAGGGATTTTCTTTGATTGCAACAGCTATGACTCGCTTGTTAAAGAAAGATGCAAAGTTTGTTTGTGATGATAGATGTCAAAAGAGTTTTGACAAGTTAAAGATCATATTGACAAAAACTCATATCTTTATACAACTAATGATAGCGAAAGATTTTACCATCTACAATGATGCATCTCATAATGGTTTGGAGTGTGTTCCTATGCAAGAGGGCAAGGTTATTGCTTATACTTTGAGACAACTAAAGTCCCATGAGAAAAACTAACCTATGCATGATTTAGAGCTTGCAACAATTATTTTTGCTCTAAAGATCTAGAGACACTATCTCCATAGAGAGAAGTGTTATGTTTATACGGACCATAAAAGTTTAAAGTATTTTCCTACACAGAGAAGAAGCTAAACTTTAGGCAATGACATTGGATGGAATTGATCAAGGATTATGATTGCTTGATTGATTATCATACAAGGAAGGCTAATGTAGTGTTAGATGCTCTTAGCAAGAAATTTATGTCAAGTATGAGGGCCATGAATGTTAAGTGCCTTACATGTCAACAAGTATAAAGAGAGGTGTATCAGAGTTTTTGACTAACCTCATATGTCAGCAAGTGAAGGCTAAAACCAAGTTCCCTTAAGATTGCTTAATCCTATAGCAATTTCTAAATGGAAAAGGGATATAAACCTCTTTTTAACTTACCTATGATAAGTAAATGTGATTCAATTTGGGTTATGGTAGATCGGTTGACCAAGATTGCATATTTCATATTGGTCAGGATGGATTACTCCTTGAAAAAGCTTGTAGGGTAATATATTAATGAGATCATTCAATTGCATGGAGTGCCATCTTCTATTGTATCAGATCGAGACTCGAGGTTTATGTTGAGGTTTTGAAAGAAGCTTCACAATGCCTTAGGCACTTGATTGAGTTTTAGTACAGTATTTTATCCTTAAACTGATGATCAATTAGAAAGAGTCATTCGATAACTTTTGATACTTGAGTGACTTTAATGTTAAGTTATATGTGTGTGTCCATGCTAAAGCCTATTTTAATAGGTGCTCAAGGATATGTTAAGGAGTTGTGTCAACCCTCCGCTCGATCCGTACACTGGACCCGAACGGAGGACATGTGCATGAAGCAATTTACCTAAGAAGGAGGAGGTACTAAGTTATAAGGAACTCGAGGAAGCAAGTGAGTAGATAGCCAAGAAAGGTAACCCTTTCCATCACTCTCCACTGGTGTGCTCCCTAGTATACCCGTAGTCATGCCTCACATAAACTCTAGATCATCGATATACATTTGAAATAACATTAAGTTGGGAGAACTTTGAGGAATATGACATGTATTTGGCCCCATATGCTAGCCTATTTCTCTCTCTCCTAAAAACCATGAGTAAGCCTCTAGAGTGGTCAGGAATATCATACGAAAAGATAATTCTCTAACAGAAAGTAAAAAATCTAATAGCTCTTCAAGCGGGAAGAACCATTATGATAAGTCAATCTATAAAGGTATGTGTTAGTTATAATCACCTAAATTACTGATAATGAGTTTTCATGTGTACGCAAATACTCACATTGGACCAAGTCCTAGAACTGAGATACTAGCAATGCTGTATTAAAGAAGATACATTCTAAGGTCTTGAAGATGGTTAAACCCATCTATCCATCACTAGGTATCGATAAAGGATGTCTAGCTCATAAGGTTGAGGCAATAAATGTAGTTTATATGCCTAAACCTACAAAAGTAAAGGCATAAGGTTAAAATCATAAAAGATCACATAAAGCAAGAAAGGATAAAAAAATTACATACCAAAACACTTGACACAAAAACCCTACACAAATCAATGGCTTTTTTTTGGTGCAAATAGCCATATCCAAGCTTTGAAAAACCCAGCCAAAAGAGGAACAAGACCAATTCTGAGAGCCAATGTTCTCAACTTGCTCCAAAATAGGGAGGAAGCACTAACTCACACTACCATTAGCATTGGCAAATAATGTTATGCCCAGCAAATAGAGGAGGAAGTAGCACACATACTGATCAACCTCAGACTGACTTGATAGAGTTACATCCATCCACCTCTCATTAAAGTCTATGTATCAGATGCTTCTAGAAAGATATAGAGGAATAAAACCCAATAACTCCCTTACCTCTTATAGTCAAAGTAAGGGGTAGTGGTAGCAAACATCAAAAGTAATAGCTCACCTCATGCATGGCACTCTAGTAATGAAAGCCTAATCAAAAGGTGTTATGGCCTATTCTTTAAATGATTGGTGGAATGTGTGTGTGTTGTGCCCATCCACCTATCTAGAAGGGCTCTAAAAGCTTGCAAATGTTAATAAAAATCTCTACCAACCAAGTGATCCATAAATGTCTAGAATCCTATCACTCTTACCCTATTTTTGACTAGGATTGGCATCATAAAGCACCATTGTTATGGTCCCAATAGGGTGCCTCCACATTTAAGATGTGTCTACAAAAGGTAAATATATATAAGTAAGATAAACATCCCCACTGACTAAGGATTCAACAAGGAAGTCCACACAGACAATAAGAAAATAGGCCACAATAAGTCCATAGGGACCATAGTTGTCCAGAATCATACACAAGTAAACATAAGCCTACATAGATTGCATACAACTTTTAATAAGTCCTTACAGACTTTCTAATCTACCAGATATAGAACATCTCAACATCCTATGCTAACTATATAGGAACTAGTTACTAAGATAAGGTCTGCACTAACCTAGGCTACCCTAGGTGAACTAAGTCCGTATGGACTTATCAAGCTAAAGATGGCATATAGTGAAAAAATGAAGGAAAAATTCAGCCAAAACATAATATGACACATGAAGGTAAGAAAAACACACTTGGAGGCATACTTCTAATCATGCATGTTGGGCCAAATCCAATAAAATGGGAGTTGGGGTCATCAAGGGAGAACCTGTTCATTAGAGTAGTGCTTTATGGGTAGTTGATAACTATGAAAGGCATAAAATGCTCTAAAAATATCATAAAGATGTCCTCCACCGAAAGAGGAGATAAAGAAGGAGATTTCCCGCTTAATAAAAGAAGAAAAGTCATAAAGCTTTTTCCCTCGATACAGAGTCATCAGAGGAAGTCAAAAGAGAGTCATCAGAGAGAAGAGTCACCATGAGACTATATTTTTGAGAGAAAATGGTAATCAAAATGAAAAATAAAGGGTGGAAAGACAAATAGTTATTGATTTGCCATAAAACATCTGTACAAACTTACTATACTAATGTTCACACGTACTTAATTTAAACACTATCTACACAGACTTATTTCAAGTGTCATCTGTATGAACTTACTACTTTCATATTTGCACACACTTATTTTAATTATGTATGCATGGACTTAACTCACTCACAAATATATGATCTTCAAAGATTGCTCAATGATACATTAAAAGGTGGGATTCAACTTCATGGTCAATCCAATGTTATCAAGTTTGACTCCATGTCAAATCCATAATTTTCTTGGTTTTAGCTTAATAAGTCAAGCAATAAATCTATTAGGTTCAGCTTAACAACCTAATCCACAACTCTATCAAGTTTAACCTAACAAGCGAATCTAAAATATCTTTTCATTTGGTCGAACCTTATCAGTTAAACAATCATAAGAGTGATTAAAATATCCTTCCACTAGATTAAACATTATAGGTCAAACAACTTTTGGTGGGATCAAAATATCTTTTATCTGATAAAACCTTATTGATCAAACAACTTTAGGCACATATATTCGAACGGAAGAAATAAGCACTTAATAGTAATTTAGAGGTAGTCATTCATAGTTAATACTTTTAAGTGAGTAGTTCTCAAACACTTTGGTATGCACTGTTGCTTTGGCATTTCATAGCACACGCCAAAGTGGGGGCAACTGTAAACACCTCACCTTTTATCCTATGATGATCAGCAAAGACAAGCGCTTGAACAATGGAATAAGCCCTTAGAAATCAAGTCCACATAGACTTATTTTAGGGTCTGCACATATATACTCTACCTAGGTCTATACTAGCCTAATCAGCTCTACTAAGCCTAAGGCCCATGGTCCACCTAGATAAAGTCTAAGTTCATATCCGTACGGATTAACTCAAACCTAGCCTAAGACTTAGACCAAAGCCCATACACTAGTAGTAAAGCATACAAGCTAGGTATGCAGGCACTAAGCTGTACAAGTTCGTATGGACTTGTCGACATAAAATCTTGCAAAAGTGGGATTTTCTAATTTAGACTATAAATCTTAATTTGATTAGGAATATACTTCCTTTAGATGGGAAACTCTTAAACCTAAGCATATAAAAACATTTTTTTTGTATGGGGAAAGGAGAAGGCTAAGAATCAAATTCATAATAGCTAATAAACCAATTTATGAGTCCAAGAGAGGAGTTCAAAGAGGAATCACTCTATTAGTCCTATTAGCATCAATAAAAATAATTCCTTCTGTACTTATACACCTTTGAGCTATTGCTTGAAGAGTTTATTCATAAGATAATGTCTGAGGTCTCTTCTTTATATATTGATATTATTTTCATGGATCTATGATATCCAAGGATTGATCACAATTGAGGTGATTCTAAGTAATTCCCACATTGATAATAAGACTAGGTCATTATTTTAAGTTATTTCATAGTGTACAATTAATTGTCATTACATCATATTCATTTTGTTATCTTTGTCTAATTGTATGAACTTATTTGTAAATATGATGAAGTTCACATGGACTTGCTTTCTTGACATGTGTATAATATGTTGTTTGCATGGAGTGTCTTATTTGTTTTATATATTAAGCTTTAATAAATCTTGTTTAAATTGTTAATATTATTCTATGATTTTAGCATATTGTATAATTATCTCATTCTCTAAAATACATGTTGTTAATATGTCAAAATTATTGTATAGTCCACACAGAGTCTCTCTCGTAAGAAGTGTAGTCCGTATGGATGATCTTATCTCATTCTTGTATATTTTATCTTTAAGTCCACATGGACTCCCTCTCATGAGGAATGTAGTCTACATGGACATCTACTTTGGATTTCAATTTCACAAGTATTTATTTTTCTCTTCTTTATGGTTTTATGTGAATCCTTTATCTGGTATCATTAAACCTCTTCTTTTGAGTTTTATACAAGTAAATTTTGTCATTAGAGTGGAGATCTAGATGGACATAATATCTTTTAAAAGTAGTAGGCCACA
>CANXYI010113528.1:0-13182 GCA_948208565.1 Hura crepitans
TTTGGGCAAAGAAAGAAGAAAACTTTAGGAATAACATAACGATTTCACAAAAATATTAGGGATAAAATATTTTTTTTTTCCTTTTTGAGGAGGGGAAAGAGAGAGTAACTAGAAATCCTAGGGAGGGGGTGGGTGGTGTAGGGGTTTAGGGCCTTCGATTGTGACCTTCTAACTCTCACTTTTTATTCCCTTGTTGATCTTCTTCTTCGTGTTTGCTCGTGCGCATGCTGTTTGTTTGCATGTCAAAGTGAGACATTTAGTATCTTTCTTGTTATCTATTTCCTCTTCTCTCTCTCTCTCTCTCTCTCTCTCTCTCTTGTGTAAAAGAAAATATTCTTTTCTTCAATTAATATATAATAAATTTCGTCTTCATCATACATACATTTTTTTAAGTTTTTAATAAGGTATATATTTGCAGACAAGTGAATAATCAATTCAATGAAGTAAATTTATTCCATCTGATATTTGTGAATTATGAGTGTTTATTTTTTTTGTCATAAATTTATATAATCAATGGATCCAATAAATTTATTCAGCAATTCATGGACTTTATGGGCACACAACACATATAATCCAACGTTAGACTTCCATATGGAATTTCTTAATATTTGGTTAACACATGATTGTTTTAAATTCCTTAAACATAACAGAATAAAAAAAGTTAGGGTTTTCAATTGAATTAGATTTCATTCTTGATCCGCTGAGTTATTGCATAATTTATTGATTTAGGTACGATTGAGCAGGTTACCTACAAATGATTACTATTTTCAATTCTTATTCAAATGAGAAGATTTTTTACGAATTTATTTTTATATAAATTAATTTTGAATTTATCTAAATAGGAGCGATTAACTTCACAATGAATCTATCAATTTATTATTGAAATATCATGTTAATGGTGAATAATTTAAGCATTAGTGGTGAATTATTGATCTCAACAGCTTTTGTTATTGAAGTCTATCGCAATAAATCAGTTGATATCATCTTTCGTTTCTCTAATTTTAGTGTTAATATCTTAGTTTAATTAATAAATTTAAAGTCACTCTATTTCTTGATTAGAAATAGGCATTAGTAAAACAATTGAAAATACATATATTTGGTCTCTGTTGGAATATTATCTGAACTCACAACCGCCACTTGGTTACTTAACTAGCGCACTTACTAATGTCATTAACAAATACCATTCTGTTGAAACATAATGTCTAAATGCTAGCAGAAGCAAGTATATCAGATAAACCTATTCATATGGATACGGATTTTCATGTCAGTGTATTAAACTTTTTAAGACGGTTATACTTTGAATCTAAGGCATAGGATTACCCATAATTGAGTCTACATGCTACGAAGATTGAGTATGATATGAATAAAAATTCATCACACTTAATTGGTAGCAAGTGATTACATGCATCTCTCAACAACTTGAAGACATTTTTTGTCTCAAGAAATTCTAGAGTGAAAACTTATCAATTATTAGTAGGATAATTAATAGTCATCAGCGGAATCTTTACAAGCAGTTTGCTTATAAAGAAACAATATGATAATTAATGATATAAATGAAAGATGAATATTTAGGAAAATTGTTCGTCATGTGATCCTGCAAGGGACAGGAATCTCTACAGCATGTGCCTGATCATGATGAGGTCCAAATTAGGGATTATAAAAATTCTATGGATATTGGATGTTCTGCTGTGGAAGATCACATATATAGGTAAAAAAATTCAAATAAGATTTTCATGCAATTTAATTATGTATGTTTTCTGTAGCTGAACGTACGCCTCACATGGGATAACAATCCTTTATGCTTCCTATGACACTAGGCATCTGTACCGATTTCCTGTTAAAAAGAAAATGACTCTGCTATATGATAGAGCGAAAATCACAAGCAACAATTTTTTTTTCAAAAAAAAAATGGAAGGTCAATTCGCACATTGAACTTTTCAACAAAATTTAATTGCGGCTAATAAAATTAATGGGAATTCTTGTTTACACCCCATGCAAAAAAAAAAAAAAAAAGCACTAAATCACTTTTAAATCACCGCACAGAAAAAGTGTTTACTAAAATGCTAAATTTATATTGAAGTTACTTTTTGACTATTTTTATTTACATGGCAATATAATTATTGACCAAATAAATGAATTTTTTTTTATCCAGAAAGTTTAACTCAAAAATTTCCTAAGAATTAAATTTACAATTGGATTTGTCTTATATTTTATATTTGTAAATTAATTGAATTCAATTTCTACAAGTCGATGAAAAAATTAGGATAAAAATAATATTAATGATAAAATTTTAAATAAAACTTCCCATGTTTGGACTATTGATCAATACTATACAATAATACATAGTGTTAGTTAGACTAAATCGATCAATTTCATGTATAAATTCTAGTTTAATTTTGAAGAAAGATTGTTATGATGGAGTTTAGACGGCAAATCTTCATTACGTAATTAACCGATAATATATATTTATAAAAATTATATAAGAGAAAATTTAATTAGTAGCTAGAATTAGGTGCCAACCTATTCATAGCTGGGCCAAGTTTCATTAGAACTTTGCTATGGCGTTTTTCCTTTTCTTTTTTTATTTTATATTATCAGATATTTAAAATTTATTGATCAAATTTATTTAAAAATGTGTCAAGTAAATTTATAAAAAAAATAATACGCTTCTTTATAAATATTTAAATATATTTTATATTCAAAATTTGAACTGGAATCCTATAATTATAGAAGAAGATATCTCTATGAACTCATCTTATTCCTTAGGGTCTTTTTTTTCTTTGAAAAATCTCTGGTGAAAAAAGTTTTCATAAATACACATGCTAATTTTTCACTTGTTCACACTTAGGCCCTATAGACTTATGTTGAATAAAGGAGGGGAACCATCTGTTGGAAAAGAAACTTATGTCTTGCTTTTACCTTTTTGATAATTGGTACGTTTTATGTATTTTTATTATTTTTCTAAATTTGGGTTTTGATTCTAAAGATAACGAGAATTTTTTTTTTCTTTTTTTAATGTTCTCTCAAATCTTTGTCTAGCTAACTAGATTTTCCATTAACAACAAATAATTTTTTAATATATTTCTCAAATATTTGTCTAGCGAAGTTCATGCACCAAAGAAAAAGTTCAAGAAATCGGAAACCCATAAAGTTTAATTGTTTATACTTGGCGTGCTATCTTATCTGCCCGTATACAAATGATTGCATCTGATATAAGGAAAGAAATGAAATCACTAACTTTAGTGTTTCTTATTTCTTTTTTTTTTTTTTTTGTGTTATAGTAATTAATATTTTTTAAGTACATATTAAATTGAAATAAAGATTAAATGAAAAAAATTAATAGTTTTAGTTACTCAATATGTGTAGAGTAATAATTCTATTTTATTTGTTTTATCAAACTTAGATAACTTTTTGCTAAAAATAAATAATCAAAGGATGTTTGGTTTGAAAGTTTAAAATAATTGATAAAAATTTTGTACCAAACAGTTGTTTTAAACATGTTTGGTAAATCTTCTTAATCAGCTGCTACTGATAGTAAATTATCTTTAATCAGTTGCTATCTTGTTAATAAATTGCTGATAGTAGACTCTATCTTTAATTAGTTGCTATTTCAAAAGCTCTAGTTTAGAGATTTTTTTGATAAGTCAATAACCGTTTATACTTTATTACTATAATATTCATTTTATTAATTATAATTTACATGTGCTTTCAAATTATTTTTTCATCAATAAATAATATATATTAAAATCTTATAAATAATAATTAAAATAGCTATAATGTTATTTTTTATGTAATAAAATATATTTTTATGCATATAAATCATCTTTTAAATTAAATCTTGTCTATATTATATAATAATATATTAAAAACAAAAAATAATAATACCTAGCGTATAGAGAGAAAACATCCTTAATAATAATTTAATATATAAAATAGCTACTCTTAATAAATTTTTACTAAACACCTATAAATTTTTTGTTTTTAGCTATCGGCTGTCAGCAACCTCTATTAGCTACTTCAAACTGCTAAATTAAATAGACCCTTAGACCCTATTTTGTTTGACTATTCAATTTTGCAGATAACTGTTGTCGATAATCGATAGCTAATATCTAAAATATTATTAGTGTTTGGTAAAAATTTTTGAGCAGTTATTGTTTTTATATCAAATTACTATTAAAGATATAATTTATTTATATACATATGTACTATATATTTTTTTTCATATATTACATATATAGCAATTAAAATAATCTATTTAAAATATATTTACACATATATAAATAAAGATTTATTATTATTATTATTATTATTATTATTATTATTATTATTATTATTATTATTATTATCGTCTTCATCATCTATGTTTTAACATTTATTTTTATTATTTGTGTTAATAAAAATTTTTATTGATACAAATAATGAAAAAAAAATTATAATTAATAAAGGAGTATTAAAGTCTAAATAAAAAAAAGGTAAACAATCAATTATCAACTTGAAAGATAAAGCTCTATAGATGGAATTTTTGAAACAGCAGCTGACTAGAAAAAGAAATAGCTATCAACAGCTGATTAAAATTATTCACCAAATACTATTAACACCGCTGTTGAAATTGAAAATATTAATGGTTATCCCAAAAAGCTAAACTAAATACAACCTTAAAAAATATAAATTGAAACGTTAAACAGAAAAAAAAAATTAAATGTTTAGGTACCAAAAATGTACTTTTCCCTTATATAATTAAAAACTATACGACATATTTATAGTTAAATAAGCATATATAAATTTTAGGTTGGCACAGGCAGTCCTATAATAAGTGAACCTGTAATTAATAATGAAGAAATTAATAATGGAGAATGTATTTGAGGTAGGTAGCTATAATTGATTAATGTGGTTATTATTAATATTAGTTATATATAGATGTGGATCTTCCATAAATATATACTGTTGCCTTTGAATTAAGGGATCTATGGGTGAAGTTTTTTCTCCATGCTGTTTAGTTTATTTTACTATTAAATTTATCGAAATAAAAAAAAAACCTTTATTCGTTCAATATATCCTATTTTTCACTCATAAATAGTGCAGATTGCAAAATTGAATTTAATCTTTCTTAAAATTTAAAAACGATTAAATTCTACCATAATTATGTCTTATTGTATTTAATTTACATGTATGTGTAATATATTAAAAGATTTTTTGATTTGATTCATAGAACGTGATGAACTAAACCAATAATAAAATGTCATATAAAAATTATAAAAACTATTTACGTAACATTTTTTAGTTACATTCATAATAAGTTAAGATTAAATAAGGATTATTCTTCAAGAGACCATTGCACTATTTTTACAATGCAAGACCTAGTAAATAGAGTAAATATCCTTCAATTGTTGATCAAGCCTTCTTCTTCCTCTCTCTTCTATATTTTTTCCCTCATGTCAAATTATTTATAATTAATGATAAACTTGTAAACCTTACTTCTATCTATAAAAAGGATGACTAATTAGAGAAGTTGGTCTTTTAATTCTTACAAAACTAAAAATCATTTTTGCCTTTATAATTGAAGTGACATTTTCAAATATCTGAACTCATATAATCGGATTTTAAGTACTTTATTGTAAAAAAAAAAAAATGTAAGCAATTATGGGTGGACGAGACCATTGATTCCGGATACATGTACACATCTTTCAAATTCATCCGTGGAAACATCTACATATCATTCATTATCATAATTTTAAACTAACAATGGATTAGTTAAACACATGAGTTATGTAGACCAGGCATTTCAAGCCCATGACATAAAGTCATGTAAATAACATAGCTTATACAACATTCACTCATTAATTTTGTGTATTATAAACGAGTAGGCAAAAGAATCTGTATAATCCAATATTCAATATGCACAATCACTTATATACATATATACTGACATGGAGAAGTAATATTATAGAAATTGACATTAATATCATTGATATATGGACAGATCAAAAGATTTTTACAAGATAGGATAATTAAGATGGGCAAAGATACAAGCTAATTTGCAATAATAACAATCCCACTTAAGAAACCCTAAATGGGTACCCATTTTCAATGATTTGCTTATAAATAATATAATTAAGCAAAATCTACATGGTGCCATGATCACCTCTATGATCCTGAGTGTCATTATTATTATTATTATTATTATTATTATCCCATGGAGAAGGATAATAAAACGCAGGATTTTGGTCATTATTATAATACGAAGATCCACCCATAAAATTCCTTCTTCCAAATTGAGAAGAATTTGGTGCTGAATGAGGAGGAATTTCATTGGAATTGCAGGCATACCTGAATAAATCAGCATTAGTAGCATCTAGTTCTTTCTGAAGTTTAATTACTTGCCTTTGAAGAACAGAAATGGCACCAACACAGCCATACACAGGATCTTTCATTCTTGCTTCAGCTTCATAGGCAAGAGAATTCACTGCATCTTCTCTTTGATGAGGAAGAACTTCATTTAGTAGCTTACTCACATTGCTTGCACCAAATATCTTATGCACATTTGCAAATTTCTGGGGCTCTTCTGGTGGAAAATAGGGTGCAAATATGCAATCTGGCAAACATTTTCTCCTCAAGAACTTGCAAGCAGCACATGGGGAATTTGAATAGCTTGAAGATGATGCCATTTGCTAACCCTATATTTATATATATATATATATATATACACACAGACACACACACACACAACTCATCAAACTTAATTCTATTTAATTAATTTTTTTACTTTATTTAATATTAATTCTTTTTTGAAATTGGAATTTATTAATGACATGTTGCATGAAAATATTAGTATTAAATTTGAGAATCAGAAACTGAAAATTATGTTTTTGATTTCTATACACAAGCAGTGCGGTTTGAATTGGATAAGAAGTTTTACTCTCTATTTTAGATATATATATATATATATGGAAATTTGCTTGGACTATTAGCGCACACAATTCTTCCCCTCCCATTTCTTTTTCAAACTCCTTTTCACTTTTTTGGCCTGCAAAGCATATTATGTCTTTCTTGAATAATAAATAATTCATTTTAAAATTTTCTCAAAACCATACAACAACATAAAATTAAATAAAACAAATTGTATAAAGGGAACAAGAAAAAACAAATTGCATAAAGGAGGCAAGAAAAAACAAGAACCACAAAAATAATACTGAAGAGCATATTATGAATATGAAAATAGAAATATATAGCGTTTCTGTGTTGGGATTCTTGTAAATTTTGGTCAAATAGTGCTGCTGAAGAATGTTTCTCTCCCTCTATCTCTCTCTCTCTCTCGCTCTCCATAATTTGATACCTATACTAGTAATTACCTTCTATAGAACTGTTACAGACCCATAATTCAGAAGTAGCTATGGATCTGTCTTTTCTTCTTCATTTTTTTCCATATTATTAACTGAAATTCTAAACAAGAAAGAATCAGATATAAGTGTCAAATATTTTTGATTAAAATTGTAGAACATGTTCATGATAACGCAGCAAAAGAGTGAAAAGGATCAGAATGCTATGTATTGTACTTACCTTAACTATGACTAGACTTCTCTGATGATCAGAATGCTAGCTTTGTGTAGGCTATTGCAAGATCTATACTTTGGTTGTACCAAGCAGAAAGAAATTTAATTCCTTCGAGAGTTTAACTAGCAGATGTGAGAGTTTAAAGAGGGAAAAAACCCTAGTTATAAGGCAGAGAGAGAAGGACCTGCAAAAATATACAGTGACAAAAAAGTAAAGAAAATTAGAGAAAATAGAAAAAAAAAGGAGGCAAAGAGCATTTAGTGAAGAGGGACATAGAAAGCAAAAGACAATTGCAATAAATGGGGCGGGTAGTAAAAGGATGACCATGACACTGCAGTTTTAATAATATCAAACACTATTCAATGTTAACTTGGCTAGTTCACAGCAATTCTCTATTTCAAAAAGTAATATATATATATATATATATAAATTCAATGCAAAATAAAAAATTATTGCATTCATTTATGAAAAATTCTGTCCCGTAAATTTTATGCAGAGGGAGCTAATAATATAATACAATATATATGTAACATTCACTTATTAGCGTTATAAACCGTGCCCAAAAAATAAAATCGCAATATAAGTATGCGGCAGTCTTATAAGCAAAAATATTATTAACCTTTCCTCAGGATTTTGCATAATTAAGTTAGACAAAATATATCTGACATGATCACAAGATTCACTGCTCAATATATAGAGTCAACTTAGTTTGAATGAACTTGTTATATAATCTACAAATGTATGCATAGAAGCGAATAATGAACATCTTTGTATCTTTTACCAAACAGGGCCTCAATTTCTCTGCCAAAACTTTGGCTTCTTCCTTAGAAAATTTCAAAAAGAAAACAACAAAAAAACATTAAAGTGCAGGAGTGATGATTGGATATATTATATTTTACAGTATTTACCGTTAAATACATACTACTTAAAATATAACTATTGATTATTAATAGTTAGATGTTAAAGGGTAAAAATCTAACGATGAGTACCATAATGTATAATGTATCAAATGAACACTTAAAGTGCAGCCAAAATATTATACTTTTTAATTAATTGTGTAATGTAGAACAAAATATAATATTTTTAGAGTGTTCCATCAGTTTTTATGCACCAAACGTAAATTATTAAATAAGAAGATAATATTTTTTATTTTTATTTTATTGGTCCATATGTAGTATATTATATATATCTAATGTATCGAATTAATATGCACATATATGTATGTAATTGTTTATATCTACCTATATGTGTGATATAATACATCAAATCGATATCCGGGGCAATTAGTGATTTTAGTTACAGAAAACAAATATGTAACTGTTTTCAGTTTACATGTAAAAGAACAGTTTTGTACAGGATTCTTTCGTGACTCATACACAAATTTTTTTGTCAGTCTTTTCACTTGGATGCTTGAAAATCTTCAAAATACTAAATTTGTAAATTCAGTAGCTCTGGGACACCTTCTTGTACTGAAAAATGCCGTAAAATATTTTATAATAAATTTTTATGAGGTTAATTTAATTTAAAACTAAAAGATTGAAAATTATAAAATTTTCAAGTTTGACATTATGAAAGGTTTCTTTTTTTTTTTAACTCCACGCAATAAAAATAATTTGTCTCCGAAAGTTTCTACTTCAAGCAGAGCGAAACAATGTATTATTCTTGACAAATTTAAATGTTAAGCTGTGTTTGGTCATTCTTTGAGTACAATTCCCCTAATTCTGCAGCGGATAACTGTTTAATCTTCTTATATATATGGCCATATGCTAAACTATCAACAGATAATAGAGTTATTGGATTAATCACTGAATAAATTTTGATAGCAAATATTTGCAGTCTTGTGTATCCCATAATTAAAATAGTTGAGACTCGTCAAAGTTTTTAAACGGCCAAAATAATATTTGTGACCCATGCCATCCAAACATTTACATACAATAACTCAAATTTATTTATCTAAATTATTATTTAACATACTTTAACTCTAAAATACTTCTTCATAAATATGATCCACCAACTCATTAATTTACCATCCAGCCAAAAGAGCTCCTAATTTTGAGATTCTCCAAATGCACACATCTATGTGATGAGATATTGGATACTAATGGAAATCATAAAACAAATAAACTTTTATTATTGAGTCATACTACAGGCGCCCCCCGCCCACACATACATAAAGTAGGGCAATAGTTGGAATATGTTGGTGCGCATGAGTCGCTTTTTGAAGTAGGTGCTCATATGTTTTTGCACATAAAAGAAAAAAAAAATAGTACATGAAAAACTAGCTTAATTATGAACTGAAACATTGGAGTATTGGTATACATCAACTGTACAAAATTTGTTGGGATATGATTGTTGAAATTTATGCATACTACTAAGATTGTGTTATCTCGTCAGCATTTCTTTTGAAAATCAATATTTACAGATTATAATATTGAATTCTGTCAATTATTGAGTATAAATGTACATGCTAGTTGTCACTTTGTCAGCTAGGGAGAAAGATAAGATAAAAAACGAAAGAGAGCATAGAAGTGAAAATTTATTAAAAAAAAAAAAAAGGGAAAGATCCCAATCAATATTTTTTTTTTCTTTTGTTTGCATGGAACACAAACATATTTTATCCATATCTTGTATCTAGGTAGTTCATTTAAACCCACAAATAAAAATTATTTTAACAAAAAAATAAAATACATGGAACACTTTAGTAATAGAGCTGAACAATATTAAATACTTGAAATGAAATATTTACTTCTATTTATAGATATGTCTGATATAAATTCATATCAGCCAAATAAATGGATTTAAATATATTATACTAAAAAAATAATTTTTTTGAAATTGAATTTTCATTTCATTAAAATGAAGAAAATGTTTTAACAAATAACTAAATGACATAATTAATAAAGAGATACAATAATTGTGCTACTAATTTCAATATGATTTAAATCATTTTGGTCTGATGATAAAATTACAATTATAGGATCTCATTCTCCAATCCATGACAAATCTACTGCCCTCTCCCTCTATTACAAAAAAGAACATAATGAATGATTCAAGGAATATATCAGCCAAGGGCTGATTGTTTGTCTCTTATTAGACATCAACTCTTTGATTTCCACCTTTGCTTCTTGCTCAATTCCTAACTCCACAGAGAAGCCAATTTTGCAGCAGACTTCCTCCTTCACTGTGTTAATATTATTACTGCTGATTTTCTTGAGTTGGATCATCCCCCGCATGGTTTAAAGACTTGGTTAATTCATGATTTGGTTAGTGTCTTATTTTCGTTAATTTTATTTTTCCTTGCGAGATTAACCCGCTCTTATGTGCCAAAAAGAGAACGTAATGTTCTATGTACAAGTTAATTAACTAGAATTCAATAATGGAGGCTCACAATCTGTATATCGAACATATCAAGTGATCTGTATTACAATGAAGAGATTGAAAACTAAATTTATCATCTGAGGCTAGTCTGTGACCAAAAAAATAAAATAAAATATATGGCTAGTTAAGTTAAGATTAAATGATTTACTATAAATCATGGCTATTTAATTAGAATTACATGAACTTTTCTTTCAATTAAATCCGCACCTCCAAGGCCGACTTTTTATTCTCTTCAATTCTACGCTTATTTTGACAAGGACAAATTAATAAGTGAAGTATGGAATGCAAATGATATGATTGAGGTAAGAATTTAGGCTATAATCCACCTAAATAGATATTTTTTTCCTCTTTTATTACTTCTTAGTTGACAACAAAATTAACTCAGGATTAAAAAGCTTTAGCTAGAGTTGTATTCTTTTCTGTCTACTAACCCTCTATTTGTTACTATGCTCTAACAGAATTAGAGCATAATAAAAATCTAAAATACCAAATATGTCATTAACGATTGATAGCAATTAATAAATAATATTCGAATTGGTTTGGATTAGGATTCTGTGGAGAATACTTTTCTACTCGAAAAAATCGATTTTTTTGGACCTAAACCGGACCAACAAATAAAACCTCTTGTCCATATCAGTTTATTTTTGAGCTTTGGATTAAGCCCACATAAAAACTGCTTATCCAAATATGATAAAAATGAAAAAAAAAAAATTGAACCAGATTCATATATACTTAAATTCCGGATCAAATCTATCTATAAATAATTTAGTAACAGTCGTGTTATGGGAGAAAGTTATTGATTTTAAGGGAAAGAAATGAGAGATATTTCGCACAATGTTTTATTTTAATGAGAATTTTGCACAATGTTTTAAAAAATCATATTGGATATTAAATTAGATTAAACAACATTGATTTATTATTAAATTGGTCTTAATCATAATTTTTTTGAGTTAAAATTACGAAGATTTGATTAAGGCTGAAATATTATTATTTAGATTTTAGTAATAAAGTTGAATATGGCAATCTCATACTTTCATAAGCAATTCAGTGTCAGAGAAAAATATAATTAATTAATGTTAAAATTTAGGAATTAAATTGGTTACGTAATATTGGATTAAGCCTAATAAGGTACTCTTAATTAATTGTTTGGAAATGGTATTGAATATGCTATGCACATGAGTGGGTCATATGGAGCAGCTCACCGGGTGGCTAGGGATTCTCCGAGTTGATTAATATTTTGTTATTTATAACTATCATTATTAAATTTCGCATTAGAAAAAAAAAAAGCTATCATTATTAAATACGGGAATTTGAGTGGGGTTGACTCGCTTGGGTAGTATGGAAATTGTCTTATTATTCAAAATGCACTGATTTATTCCATATATTTCACTGTAAGATTATGATTATTTTAAAATGAATTTAATTATAAAATACTTTAAAAGGGATTAAAATACACTCTTTTTGTTTTTAAAAAAAACTTTACTTATACATTAATAGAGGTGAGCAAAATTGATCCAAAATTGAAACCCGAATCGATAATTATTTCTATCTATTTGATTTCCGATTTGTTCGGTTCGATTTTAAAAATTTTTTGATTTATTTAGTTTGGTTATTGGATTATGAAAATCGAATAGTTCGAACTGACCGAATTCTCAAAACAACGTCATTTTAATATTTTATGTAAAAAATAAAATATATAAAAAATTTAATCTGTTCGATTTAGTTTGTTAAAAACTTAGGTCAGTTTAATTTGAACTTTCTTTACTTAATTTGCTTGATTCAATTATTTTTTATGAGAAATCTGGTATATTCAATTTGATCGGTTTCTAGATAAATTTACCGATTGCTCGCTTATACACTAATGACTTGTAGAATATTTTATAATAATATGAAGTAATTGACGATGCTGTATGAAGAAAAATATTTGAAACTAATATAGATTCTCATATTGTTAATAAATTCCTTTTTAAATGCAATTCAACATATTGCTTTTAACTATATATAAGGAATCACTAGTAATTCAGCGAATAAAAATATGTCTATTTTTCAGGAGTATTTATGGTTAATCATAAAAATCGTTCCGAAATCGAATCGATTTTCGATTAATCAAATCAGTTTATATGATTTGATTTTTATACTTTCATTTTTTCGGTTTCGATTCCGGTTCGTCATTCAAAAAGTCCACTAGTTTCGGTTAACTGACTAATTTGTATATATAGTTTTAATATTTTTAGTGACAAAATATTTTATCCC
>CANXYI010113575.1:0-13920 GCA_948208565.1 Hura crepitans
GAATCCAGAATAGATAAGCATGAGGAAGTGTTAAAGCAGCTTAAACTCAAGCCAACATCAGCATCTGGGATTTGTAGATCTCATCCAAAGACCATAGGCAAAAGGTGCTTGAAGCTTTGGGTCAAGTTGCTTTTTCTACAATCACCACACACGATGAGCTTGTAAAAGTAATGAAAAAGGGCAATACAAGCCTCATTTCATTTTTAGACACAAATCTACCTTTAAAAGGAAGGGAGCACAATAGACCCCTCTTTATCAAAGTTGAAGTGAACGGGATGAAAATAGGTTCTGTAATGGTGGATAATGGTTCCTCCCTTTGTGTTTGCCCAACCAAGATCTTAGTTGGTTTGGGGATTAAGAAATAAGATTTATTACCATCTAGCATGACTATAAAGGCTTATGGTGACACTAGGAAGCAAGCTGAAGTGTCCTTTATCATTAAGGTACAAGTGGGAGTAGTTATTGATAAAGTAGAGTTCACAGTTATTGACATGCCTGTTACCTTCTTTATCCGATTAGGAAGGAGTTCCCTCAACTTTACATTAAATGATTAAGTTCCCACACAAAGGCAACATTGTTACCATAAAGGCCAAAGTTGATCATGCTATTTCCACTGTAGCTATTGCCAATTTGCTTTTCAATGGATTCCATGCTGCTTGAATTTATTAGGATTACATGGACCCAATTGTGTCCAAAATAATATAGCAAATGAACTTTTTCTCTAGAGCTAATATAGGGAAAAACATGCAAGGTATCACTGAACCTCTGTAGCTACATACCTAGAAAGATATAAGGGGGTTAGGCTATGATCCAAGCAAAGAGGGTAACCCAAGACAGGAAACTCATTGGAAGATCACTTTGTCAAGCTAAAAGGTATCAAGGATGCTAGGACCCTAGAACCTACCATAATAAAGGGACTCTACAAGCTTAGATTTGAAATTTTTGTAGATGTTATGGATTGGGAATCAAGACATCTTACTCAAGTTCAGTGGATAGAGGAACTGTTCCTGAAGTTGCCAGCTACTAAAGAAATCTACCCTGCCCTCCTAGAGGATATGCCTCAGATAGAAAACTCTAATTTATTTATAGATGAAGTGTATCTTTGTGACCTTTTTAAGGCAAATGATTATCTTTCTAATAAGATGGATAATGAATTTACTTATTTGTGTGATCTTTCTCCTGATGGTAATATGCATGCATATGATCACTACATGAGCATTTTTTACATTAATTACATTAAAACTAACCCTTTTAATCTTAGAACCAATGAACATCTAAAGAATGTATTAATTATCCATGATACTACTATCAAAGAAAGAGAAAAATTGAGAGATTACTAAAGAAATATGAAAGGATTTTTGCTTAGAATTATGGTGACATACTGGGGATTGATAGATAAAATTGTAGAATATGCCATACCAATACACAACCATTCTCTCCCAGTATGACAAAAGCTCAGAAGAGGAGGTAGTCAAATTGCTTGAGGCAAAGTTCATTGAGGAAATAGGCTTCCCCACTTGGCTCGGCAATATAGTACCAGTACCTAATAAGGACTGAAGGGTCAGAATGTGCATAGATTATTGAGAGTTGAACAAGGTGTGTCCAAAAGATAATTTTCCCTTTCCTCATATATATATGTTGGTGGATAGTGCAGGAATGGCTGCTACATACTCATTTGTTGTTAGATTCTCTGGATGCAATCAGATCTTGATAAAAGTAATAGACAAGTGCAAAACTACATTTATAACAAAATGGGGTACATACTGTTACAAAGTGATGCCTTTTAGATTAAAGAATACGAGGGCTACTTATCAGCGAATGGCCACCAAGCTATTCCATGACATGGTTCTCAAAGAAGTTGAGGTATATGTAGATGACATGATAGTGAAGTCCATAGAAAGGGAAGGACATTTCGAAGTATTAGAAAAGTTCTTCCAGAGGCTAGACCAGTTTAACATAAGGCTTAATCCTAAGAAGTGCATCTTTGGAGTCATGTCTGAAAAGTTATTAGGATTTATAGTAAGCAAGAAGGGGATTAAAGTCAACCCAGACAAGGTAAAAGCCATCCTAGATATGCCTACACCACAATTAAAAAAAAGAAGTTAGGGGATTCCCATGCAAAATTTAGTACATCAGCTGGTTCATATCTAAGCTCACGGTAGTTTGTGAACTTATATTTAACTTCTTATACAAAGGATAATCGAAGGAGTGGAATAAAGATTATAAGAAAGCATTCCAATTTATAAAGAAGTATCTGATTAACCCTCTAGTTTTAAGACCCTCAAAACTTGGCAAGCCTTTAATCCTATACCTAGCAGTAGAAGGGTCCTTAATAAGAGCACTGATTGCATAAGTGGATAAAGCTGGAATAGAAAATATAGTTTATTACCTGAGTAAGAAGCTACTCCCATGCACATAAAAATACATGGAAGTAAAGAAAATATGTTTAGGAGTAATTTAGGCATCAAATAATCTATGACACTATTTCTAATCTTATAAAGTAGAGGCAGTGGTGAAACATGACCCACTGAGGTATTTATAATCCACTCTATCCTTGATTGGAAAAATGGGACGTTGGATCTTACTACCCCATAAGTTTTACATCTCTTATATTATAAAGAAGACCATTAAAGGTCGAGTCATAGCTGAATTTCTAGCCTAGCACATGATCAAAGAGAAATAGGAAGAATAAGAATTTTCGAATGAACACTTAGGGGCAATATCCCATGTAGGATGGAAAATGTTTTTCAATAGGACCGTTAACCAAAAAAGAGCAGGAGTCGAACCATTGGTCAACAATCTAAAAGGCAAATAGATGTTCTTAGCAAGCAAGCTAGAATTTTTAGCCACCAACAACATGGCAGAATATGAGGCATACATCTATGGTCTTGAAACTCTATATCAGCTAGGGATAAAAATGCTTGACATCTAAGGAGACTCAATGCTAGTTATCCAATGGGTAAAGGGTGATTGGGAAGTCAAGGATGAGAACTTAAGTATGTTAGAATACTGACAGACCTTGTTGAAGGATTTGATTGATGCACCTTTCATCACATCCTTAGGGAACAAAACTAGGTTGTAGATGCCTTTGCCACATTAATGTCATTATCAAACCTTAACAAAAGGGATATGCCCAAGCCAATGTATCTCAATAAGACAAGGTTTCCCACCTATACTGGAATAGTCAGCTCCATCACTGAGCAACATCATCAGGAACTACCATGGTACCATGATATCTGAACCTACCTAAAAATGAGACAATACCTTAAGAACGCAACTGAAAAGGATAAAAAGGTGCTCTAAAAGTTATCCACTCAGTTTATCTCATTCCAAGCCATGTTATACAAGAGATAAATGAATGGGATATAGCTTAGGTGTATAGGCAAAGTGGAGTCCCAAAGAATACTTAAAGAGGTACATAAGGGGGTATGTTGTCTTCAAATGAATAGGCGGAATTTAGCGAAGAAGATCATGAGGTTAGGATACTACTGGTTGACTATGGAATCATATTATTGTAATTTCATGAAAAGGTGCCATAAGTGCTAGGTATATGGGAACTTGAGTCATTTGCCACCCAATGACTTGACTAACTTATCTCTCCATGGCTATTCTCAACATGGGGAATTAACATAATTAGGGAAATAAGGCTGTTAGCTATTAGGGGACATAAGTTCATAGCGGTAGAAGTTGATTACTTAACGAAGGGGGTGGAGGTAAAATCTTTTAATAAATTAGGGGCAAGAGAGATGGGAAAATTTATTGAAAGAAATATTATCTACAGGTATAGGTTACCGAAACAAATCATCTCAGACAATGGGGTGCAATTTTAGGGTGAACTGGATAACTTTTATAGAAGTACAAAATTCAACATCATAAGTCTTTTATGTGTTAACCTCAAGCAAATAGAGTGGTAGAGGCTGCCAATAAAAATGTCAAGAGGATTTTGCAAAAGATGATAGTCACCTATAAGGATTGGGCAGATATGTTACCATTTGCATTGTGGGGATATAGAACGACGGTTAGAACATCTACCTAGGCTACACTTTATTCATTAGTGTATGGCATAGAGGCAGTGCTACCAATTGAGGTTGAAATACCTTCATTAAGGGTGATATTAGAAGTAAACATACTTGAAGTAGAATAGGCTAGAAGCATACACGAGTAGTTGGCACTAATTGATGAAAAATGGCTTAAAGCTCTCTATCACATGCAGTTATACCGAAAGAGGATTACAAGAGCTTACAACAAAAAAGTCAAGCCCAGAATCATATGAGATGGTGATTTGGTGCTCAAATAGATTAGACCATTATTATCAGATCCTAAGGGAAAATTCAAACCCGATTGGGAAGGTCTATATATGGTCAAAAAGGTGCTCAAGCATAGGGGCATCAAAATCTCAGATTTAGAGGGTAATGAATTCTCAAAACCAGTAAGCACAGACAGGCTAAAGAAGTACTTCTATTAAAAAAAGAAAAAAAAAGCACCATTATTAGGTTAAAAAATCCATAAGCACCACCTAAGCAAAAATTAGGCAAACCTGTTAGTGTGAAAACTATCATAGGCATGCTAGGCAAAAATTAGGGTCATAATAAAGTCCATGACATATACCTGTGAGAGAAGCGGACTCTTAACTATGAAATCAATGTCTCTTTTCATTAGTGCACCTAAGGCCTGAATGGTTTCAACCAGAAAAACACCAAAAGGATTATAGCTAGAACACATTGCAGTCAGAAGGCGAAGGATTTTGAAATTGCAACACTCATCATAGGAAGTAACAGCAAGCCAGTTTCTAAGTAGGCATAATAAGATACACTTCCCCTATTCTACTGAGTCAATAGAGATTTGTTGGGCATGGTCTAGGATCACTCGTAGAGAAATCGGGCCTACCTCTAACACTATATTATCAGCCATGACTGAAAAAAAACCCAAAGCAAGAACAATATCTAGAGGGTAATAGTCCTCAAAAAAAGGTAAGGCTAAAGAGGTAGAAGGACTAATTTTATACTAAAAAATGGTAGCAAATTCATCCAAGGTTGGACAAATTTCTTACTAAACAAAGATGAAAACATGGAAGATAAGGTTCTAGTGCTGCACTACAACTTTTAATATGTTAGGGTCATTCTAAACATTCCTCAAAAACCTAAGAGCAGAAAAAAGGGGCAAGAATAGGGGAGGCCTAAGAGGTCTTTGACTCTAAAATCTTAGACAACTCTAGGCAGAAGAGAGACATGA
This sequence comes from Hura crepitans, assembly GCA_948208565.1. Lineage (NCBI taxonomy): Eukaryota > Viridiplantae > Streptophyta > Magnoliopsida > Malpighiales > Euphorbiaceae > Hura > Hura crepitans. The sequence goes on from CANXYI010113575.1 coordinate 5,233, forward strand.
TGAAGTGTATGGGGTGAGAAAATCAAAAGGGGGGTATTTATTAGCTAGGAAATCCCATTCCTTTTTCTCTCAAAAGCATGAGTCCAAAACATGCGAAGAAGTCCGTACAGACCTAGAAACGGCCTCAAAATCTACAAGGACTAAGAAATAGATGTCCACACCATCACCACGATAAGTTTGTGAATATATATGGGTAGTGTTTGCTTGGACTAAGTTAACTAAGTCTGCCTAGACCAAAATAATCCTTTCAGGTTCATATGGACTGAAGCAACACAAGTTCATATGAGTGCACGAAAGAAAAATAAAGCACCAAAGATTAAATAAAAGACAAAGATAAATATCCATGAAAGAAAAATTAAAATGTGTATACAGAGTTCAAAATTATGGAAATAGGAAATGACAATTCCTATCCCCAACTAAGGGATGGGGGATGCCTTAAATGCTACTCCCCACATAAAAACAAAAAAAAAAAGAAAAAAAAGAGGGGGTGCCTCCTAGCTTACTCTTCAAAGTTGTCCCCCTCTTTTGTGTCCTCATCCTCAAAAGAGATTACTAGCTTCCTAACCACCTTGTAGGCCCTAATCTTCCTACAGGCCTTATGTAGGGTAGCTACCCACCTTGACAGCTCATTCTGCAAGAAAAATTAAAGGATTAATGTAGCATAGCACATGTATATTCATACATATGTAACATATATAACATGCACGACATATAACACACATGTAACATACATACACATGTTACATACATAACATGCATGACATGTAACATACATACACATGTAATATACATGACATATGTAGTATGCATACATATATATAACATATATAATGTACATAAATAGGTAACATATACAATGTACATGACATACGCATCATAAATATACATGTAAACACATATAACACACATGACATGTATGACATACACTAAATTAACCATGACAAGAAAGCTAATTATAGCAAGCACTCGGGTCTCATCTACCATGGCCCTCCAGAATGCCTCTACAACTCGAACAATCCTCTTTACTGAAGCCTTCTTCACCTAATTAGAGGAAAGAAATGTAAGGCACATGTAACAAGAAGATTCAAGTGATACAAGTAGTTAAACCAATGGCCTCACCAGCATTGTATTCTCGAGCTCGAACGCCACTAGCCAGTTCTCTTATATGCAGAGCTTAGTTGAAGATAGCTCCCATCGATGTCATAATGTATATAGCTTAACTCTAAGATAACCACTAGGGTCCTTATTACTTCACCAGGCAAAGGTGTTGGACCAGTGGATGGACCTGAAGCTCTACTCAAAGCAAGGGGTGGTGAGAACTAAGAGTTGGGAGAGCTAGGAGCAATTCTGGGCTGCTTTCTTGAGGAGGATGGGCTGACCTCAAGGGAAGCAGTAAGCTATAACACCACACATGCAAGTAAAAAAATGTCACAAAAAGGAATCAAAATGCAAGAAACTCACCTGCAGTGGCAGAAGTCTTGATGTATAGGGGATTCATAGAAGTAAATGAGCCGAGGCCCAAGAAGTGTAGCCCGTATCATTGTCCTCCAACAAAGAGGCCCCTGGGATTCCTATAGTTATCCCTTGCATGAACTCTAGATCATCAATGTACCTCCCAAATAACATCATGTTCAGAGGGGTCAAGAGAATGAGACGGATGTTAGGACCCAAGTGCTAGCTACTCACCTTGTCTCCTAGAAACTAGTAGTATGTCTCTAGAGTGGTCAATAGTAAATGATGGAAGGATAAACCCCTAATGAAGCATAAAGAAGGAGGCTACTTATCAATAGGAATAACCAACTAAGCAAAATCAACCGGTACGGGTAAGCATTAGTTACATGTGAATAAACACTAATAGAAATATTCTTTGTGTAGGAAATACTCATATTAGTCCAAGCCCAAGAGCTAAGGTACTACGGATGCTGCATCAATGATGTCGCATTCCACTGCCCCACAGAAGGTTGTAGCCATCTATCCATCATTAAATAGTGGCGAGGCACATCTAACTCATAAGGGTGAGCCAATAAATGGAGCTTATAAGCGCACACCTAAAAATAACAAGAAATAAGGTCACCAATAAAATCCTAAAGAAAGGTGCATAAATGAAATGGGAAGTGGCTTAGCAATATGCCTAACACAAAGCCCTAAACAAAAGCGGTTACTTTTCTAAGTCCGTACGGCCATGTCAAGGCTCTAGAACATCCATCCCAAAGAAGAGCAGCACCAGTTCTAGCTGCCTATCTTATCGACCTCCTTTAAGATCAAAAGGAAGCTCCAACTTATGGTACCATTGGCATTGGCAAACAAAGTGGTACCCATAAAGTACAGTATAAAATAGCGAGTGTACTCGTCCACCTCTAACTCACTCGAGGGTGACTTTTCCTCCCATCTCTTTTATAGATCCCTGCAACGAATATTGCTAGCCCTATCTTGAGGGATGAACCTTTATAGTTCTTTCACCTCCTACAACTATAAGGATGGATGTCTATAGCAAGCATCAAAGGTGATCGCACAGCCGGTATAAGAAGCCCTAGTGATAAAAGCCTAGTTAAACGGGGTGATAGTCATCTCATTGAACAATAGATAGAAAGTTTGGGTAGTGTCCATCCACCTGTGTAATAGTGCCCACAAGGCTTGTAAATCACGGTGAAAATCCCTACCCATAAGATGATCGAGGAAGGTTTGGAAGCCGGTCATCCAAATTTTATTCTTCACTACCACTGGCATGGTGGAATGCCACTATTGAGGATTAGACAAAGTGCTCCTACACTTAAGCCGTGTCTGTAAAAAAATAAAGTAGAAGTCAAAAAAGGGTTTGCACAGACTAAAATTTTGAACAAAATTCTGCACGGACCTTACTCATGGATACAAAGAAGTCAGCACGGATGTCAAATAGAGTCAAAGATGGTCAAACACAAGTCTACACGGACATCAAATAAGGTAAAAAATAGTCAATGACAAGTTCGCATAGACTACAAGAGGTATAACATCTAGAATGAACACATGATAAGTTTTGGAAATAAAGTTGGACACTAGGTCTGCACAGACCAAATTTCTTAAGGATCTAAGTCCATACGGACCTATCGTGCCTTAGCCTACTTAGTCCACACAGACATATTGAACCAAAGAATTCTCAAAGCATGAACACATAGATAAACTCGATCAAAATGGACAAAAAAGCATAGGAAATAAAGAACACACCTAAGGATACACTTGAAAGTAAGCATGGTGTCCTAAATCTACCGAAATCAGAATCGGGTCACCAAACATCACCCCATTGATAGGTGCAGAATTCCTAAGCCAGTTGACGGTGATAAAAGGGATGAAACCAATCAAAGTTGGCATGAAGATGTGTTTTGAAGGAGGAGGAGAAGATTCAGATCTCGCTCTCGATGGAAAGAGGATCACAGTAGAAGCCTCCTCATTATTCGTAGAGCATAAACTAGAGGCACTGCCGACATAAGAAGCCATGGCTGAGTGGTTTGTTAGAGAGAAAAAAGTAGGAGAAGAAGACTAGAAAGAATACAAATGAAAAATGAAGGGGAAAAGGGACAGTTATATCTCTAACATGATAAGTACATATAGACCTCTGCAGTATTGGTCTGCATAGACCACTTCTCCACTAAGTTTGTACAGACCTCATTTTTGATAGTCTGTAAGAGTTAAGCACAACATAAATCTACATAGACTGTAATCAAAATTATGTCCATATGGACTCTGACCAATAAATTTTAGACAGACCTTTGGCTACCAAAATTCAAAAGAGCTAGAGATAAAGAGAAATGCCTCTCAAAGGTCAAACTTACCAGCTTCACAATTAAACTAACATTTTATTTCTTATTTGTAGGATTAACTCAAAGTTTAATCCATAACCTTAGATCAACTACAAAGTTTAATCCACAAATCATGAATCAACAACAAGTTCAATTCTCTAATTCTAGATCAACCTCGAGTTCAATCCATAAAGCATGAATCAACCTGAAGTTCAATTCTCTAATTCTGGATTAACCCCAAGTTTAATCCACAAATTATGAATCAACCCTGAGTTTAATTCTCTAAATTATTGATCAATGCCAAGTTCAATTCATCATCTTAGAGATTAACAACAAAGTTCAATCCGTCATTTTAGGGTTCAGCTTTGTAAGCCAATCCATTAATTTAGGAATCAATACCAAAGTTCAATCCATCATTTTAGGGTTCAGCCTCATGAGCAAATCTATCATTTCTGGGTATAGCCTCATAAGCCAATCTAGCATCCTTTGGGTTCATGCCTCATAGGCTAATCCATAGTCAATATTAAAGTTTACATCTAGGCCCACTCATGAATAACATAAATATAATGGGTTAATCATTAAGTATCCCTAACTTAGATACTTTGCTATGTACTTTTGACACACAACACACACTAAAGTGGGGGCAACTGTAGAAACCTCACCTTGACCGATGATGGTAGCTAGAGATAAAATCTCAAGCATAACACAAAAGCCATCAAGAGGCAGGCTCGCATAGACCTACTAGCCATATCCGCACAGACTAACTACATGAACAGGCCAAAGTCCAACCCATGAGGGCCACAAACCATTATACCACAAAGCCTAATCTACATGAACTAGTACGGATAAGTCCATATAGACTTGCCAATGAGAAAAGTGCTCTAAAGGAAGAATTTTGCCTATTTCGTCCAGGAGCCAGAGTCCTTTAAGGATGAGGACTCCTTTTTCGATGAAAAGGAGGAAAAAACTAAAAAGAGAAGTATAAATACTTTTTTACATCAATAGAGAAGAGAATAAAAAACTTAAAATAAGAAAAGACACACATTTCAATAGTAGGAAACACTAGGGAGCTTGGAAGGCTTGATCTAAGAGAGGTCTTAACCATCTTTACCTAAATCGTAAGGCTTTTATGCTAGTGTTTGAAGAGATCTAATGTCCAAGTAATATTTGAAGTCTATTGAAAAATTCCTTGATTTCTTATAGGCCTATGATCTCTGAAATTGATGTATAAGTAAGGTTATACTTTATTATCTCCACTCCTATTTATGATGAGTAGGCCAATTGTATTGATATATAGAGTATGAGATTGACCCTTATAGTTAATATTTGGCATATCGCATGACATTAATCACCACTGCATGAATCTAACCATATGTGTGTTTAGGTCCGCATGGACTTTGTACCTTTAGACATAAGCATATCAATTAGTCCACACGGCCTTCTTTCCTTTATGAGAATTTGGTGACCTGGTTTACATAGACCTATATCTAGTAAACATGATTCTCTATTCCAATGGTATTATGTCATATGGTAGCTGATTGATGTGAATTAATATGATTATGCATTAATATTGAAAGTATGTGATTGTGTAAATGAGATGGGAAAATAGTCCCCACAAACTCCCTATCATAAGGGTTTTATGTCCATACAGACCTATGTTTGATGAGTTGTATCATGGATCCTCAGCATATGCTTTGCTTATATAATTATTGTTCTTTGGTTCATTTATTCTAAGTATATTTGCATGCCGTTTACCATGTGTCTATAACCTCAATCTAACCTCTTTGGCTTTGGTGTTCTCCAAGTTGTCAACTAGGTTTTCTTGTTGGAGTGAAAGATGGAACAGACCTAATCTCTCCTTAGAGATGGTTCGCCCAGACTAACAGTCAACCTTTTGGACATCACACGGGCCTGGCGACGTAGAAGTGGGACCATTTTAGGACTATAATTTATCCCTTTGGTTTTGTGCCATAAACATTTTGTTATTTATTTTGGGGCTGTAATAGATTAGTAAATAACATGTTTTACAAGTTAAACCCTAATTTGACATTAGAATAGCATTATATAAAATTAATTAGTGTTTTCTAACAAAATGGATTTGTATTTCTTTAATCAAAGTCACTTGAAAATTGTATTTTAATAAAGGCAAATCTCCTAAAGATGGGAGTTAGGCAGTTATTGCCAATTCCTATAGAATTATGAGTAGCTATCAAGTCAATTAACAAATAGTGAATGACCCATTTTTTGGATGTATAATATACATTTATGTATTCTTTAAACATCTCAATTTACTTCTATATATGCAAAGGTGATGCAGTTTAAATTAAGAATGACGTATGCTTGAATGATATAGGATTGATAAAAGTTACAATATACTTGGACAACAAATTATTTAGGCATAAATAAGATCTAAAATTCCAAACCTTTTTGGTACAGAAGATCCGAGGTCCTGGTGTAGAGTCCAGGTGGTGACTCTACTAAACACTCTTGTCCCCAATAAAAATATCATAATCTCTATAGTATGGCATGGTTATTAATGGAATTGTGTTAAGCAACACATGAGGAAAATGATCAAAAGAATAGTACATTTTTCATAAAATGGGTCATAATTGTATAATAGAACGAGATGAGAAAATGAAATATAACTGAATAAAAATTAATAAATTAATTTTGCCCACTAGTTAGAAATTGACTAGATTGGTTAATCGATCAACTAGAGAGTTAACATCTACTAAGGATATTGGTCCTCCTAGGCCATTACAGATGTAATTATGTAAGCGGGTGTAGCCCTTGAGTCCTAATATTTGGTCACTAGACTAGGTAGGTATAGCTACCAAGGTCCTAATATCGAGCCACTGCCCTAGGCAAGTGTAACTGTTGAGGTTCTAATGTAGGCCCCTGCATTAGGTAGGTGTAGCTATCGAGGTCTTGATATGGGCCATTGCACTTGGTGGGTGCAACCACTAAGGTCTAAGATGGGGCCACCGCACTAGGTGGGTGCAACTACTGAGTCCAAAATATGGGCCACTGCATAGCTTGGATTCCCTTTTTATCAAGTGCCTTTACGTGTTATCTTTCTAGTATAGACATAAATATAAAAATGAATATAATGAATAATAACATTCATAGATTTAAGACCATAAAAAAGGATAATAGTCATTTGATGAAAACTAGGACAAATTAATTAATTAACATGTCACTAGAAATTAAATAATAAGACTATTAATTAAATTAATAAAATGTTTCACATATAAACTCTATACGTGGCATTAGAGTTTATAACATATATGATGCATGAATATATGCATGACATACCCTTATTTAGCATGAGAGCTGAGAGAAGGGGATAGGGCCATTAGAGTTGTAACGTTGAAGGAGAGAAGTTGTTGAATCAGCATTGTTGTGGTGAGAAAAGGGAGAGTAAAACAAGAAAAGAAAGGGATAGCGAATGATGCTATTTTCTATAGCTGCTACAAACTGAAATAGACAAGATAGGCAGAGGACTTATGCTATTTGGTCTCATTTTGGGTAGTTGTAAAAGCATAGGTGTTATTGTTTTTTAGCCTTTACAAGATTAATTTGCTTGAGTAATTCTGCAGGACCTTAGAATAGTAGCTAAAATTTGTTTATAACAAATAGTCATGACAAGAATTAAGGAATAGATCGAGCAAAAATGGTAGTAGTTGCTTACTACAATTGCGTTTGAGAGACAGTAGGGCATGTGTAGAATTGCTGCTATATTCTCCTTCTCACAAGATGAATTCTTATAGTTTGATGGAATTTGAGTTGCTTCTGGTGTGATTTTCCTTAAGGAGCTGATGGCCTGAGTATGGAATGAAAGAGCTCACTTAAGTTTTTTTTTCATTAGGGGTCGATAATATATGTAATACAGCTATTATTGCTACTGTCATGATAGCAACAAAATTTTGAGGTAATGTTGGACTCTAAGGATATCATAGTAATGTAGAGTTTCCTTAGGACTTTCATGTGCTAAAATAAGGGGGACTGAAAAAGAAGGGCTAAGGATATCTCAATTGGAAGAAGAATATGTGGCAATACGAGGAAGTTTAAGGAATTTGAGGGGAGCTATTACTATAATTATACTCGAACATGAACAAGGAATTCGATTTCTTTTATCTAAGATAGTTTGATAAGCTTCTAAAAGTAAATATCCAAATTTATATAATTATAATTAATAATTCTACATTTCATAATGTTTAAAGTCTATGAAGACAAAATTGTATCTGATTATGAGTATTTATGTTTGTATGTGAATGAGCATGTAATTATAATTAATGCATATAGTTAGTGTCTAATTATGTTGAAAAAAAAAGTTAAAAGTGTTTAGTGATGGCATGAGGTGTATAACTTAAAGTATATGTGTATATATTGGTATGGTACACTACATATAATGTGTAGGATGTATATTCAGTAATGGATGCATATGTATAATTCAACATAAAAGATGATATATAATATGAGATATAAATCTTTTAAGGGATTGAAGTTATAATGGCTGAATGGCCTCATGGTGTTTTTATGCATGTGTATGCTTTTATGCTAGGACAGTTAAAGATGATGTGGGATCAATTGTATAACAATAAATCGAGTGTTAAGATAGGTATGTATATGAGACGGCAATTGCATGAAACATATGATAGTATGTTTATTATACTTATAGTGAATAATAAACTGTAACCTACGAGTGAGAAATGTAAACTTTTAGATAAGGCATGTGTAATATACAACTTTTAAGTTATGAAATGCATTATGTCATAAGATTTATGACTAAACCATACATATCATGTGACACAGATGTGATGCCTAATTAAATAATTGTGCATGTTGTAAAATGACTACTTTTCACATCTCTAATGTTAGATATATATACAAATATATATATATACATACATAT
>CANXYI010113591.1:0-13483 GCA_948208565.1 Hura crepitans
TCCAATTCCATCGAGATGTTCACTATCAAGCAGGGACTTTGTCTGTTGAAACATTTAATTTTATGTGTTTACTCTGCCGGGAATTGTCATGTTTGAATTGTTGGTATGAACCTAACGGTCCTTTTGCAATTGTGACCAACAACCCAAATCCTTGGATATTTTGTGTTAATCAAAGCCGAAGGGATTGAGGATTGAACAAGAAAAATAGGCAAATTTATAAGATCTAATCCGTCAAACATAGGCGCATCCCATGTGGCTGTGAAAGGAAATATGTTTACGTCATGAACCTTTTAGAAAAACGACAAAACGAACTTCTTGTGGAGAGTGGGATTTGAACCCACGCCCTTTCGGACCAGAACCTTAATCTGGCGCCTTAGACCGACTCGGCCATCTCCACGCGCGTGAAATGCTTATGAGAAATTGACTTCTCCTGGTCTGCCGTTTCCGCGTAAAATCAATTGTCGCGCTGTGCCTGTGCTTCGTCCGTCTCGTTGACATTTGCTTGAAATTTCAAACCCTAATCAGTTGCAGATTTGTTCGCAGTTTCTTCGGAAGGATTCTGGATATTGCCGAACTATCATGGAGATCCTCAATTGTTGGTAATATACCAGGTCAGCCTTTCGCTAGTTGTTTCTCATTTTCTTCTTCTTGCTTTTCTTCTCCTATTTAACGTTATTGTCTTTGATTCTCTTATGTTTGATGCTGTAACAAAAATTCGATTGCCAGATACCTATACTGATTTCATTGATCTTTGACAATGTCATTATTCGGGAAATCGTTGACCTAAATTAGGAAAAAGTACTGCTATGTGTTTATAATTTTTTGGGCACGATTAACGCATTTGGAACCGAAACAATCCTCTTCTGTAGTTTCTAAGCTCCAAATTAGGAAAGATGAGTGCTTGCTCGGGATCAATGAATTTTCTCATTCTACCTGTTACTTATTTTGATTAAAATCCAAGCAGTCAAGACTATGAATGATGAGTAGCGAAACCTCTACCCTTGCTATTGGCTATTTCCTTGAACTCCAAATGTTGGATAATATGCACTGTCTCATTGAGAAACCATTGACATTTGAGAGCATTGCTCAACTCACTCAAGTCTAATTGTTCATGTGATATTCTGCAATGCAGGTTTTATGCGATTTACTACATAGAGGTTGGTTCAGCATTTAGGGAGAGCTCATTGAAGTTAGTTATACATGAATCACTATTTCCTTACCATATCTATATGGAATATAGAATATAAGTCTAAAAATATTATTATTATTATTATTATTTTGCATTTTTGCTATTTGAAAGTGTAACAAGCAAACTATCGGGGTTTATCGTAATATAGAACTCTACTTGTTGTCTTCCCATCTTTTTCTTGTCCATTAATGTTAGATTGATATTAGGGAGAATAATTTAAATTCATTATGACTCGGGAACTGATAATCTGATGAGACTGTCGCAGCACAATATTGATCTCTTGGATCTACAGGAGCTAGGTGGGTTCAGTCTTATTACTAAATAGATTGTCCAACATGTGCTTAAGTGAGATTGAGAGCTCCTATTATTTTTTTTATGCAAATTATATGACTAGATCATTGTTTAATTTCCTAGTACAGGATCTTGTTACAGGGCGATTAACAGGGAAATCTAATTCAATTAGCCTTCCTTTTCCTTTTCCCTTATTCGAGTTCTTCGGTCGATCTATTTTGAATCCCAATTCAGCGCATCAAAAGGGAGACTGAAACCTTGGACCTCAAAGAAAGAGAGAGCTCCGATCTCTTGTTTTTGATAGAATTGACTTAGGGTTTTTATTTCTCAAATTGCTCTTTAAATAGGCGGGTCTTATTACAGCCGTAGAAGACTTATTTTGTAGGCTTTCCTTAACAAATATAATGATAATTAAACAAATAGCAAACTGGCTAGCAAAAATAGCTAATAGAATAGAAATAAGTAACCCAATTTAATGACTCTTCCTCACATGTTTGTCCCACTAATGTGTCGACAACATTATCCCCCTCCCCGCTGAAAGAGCTTTTCCTCAAGCTCAAAGGATGGATAGACCTGCTGGAAATGTTCCAAAGCTTCCCAAGTGGCATCAGTTTTTGACAAGCCAGACGAACGAACAAGGATCTCCTTCGTCCCATGGTTGACATGAGCACGAATAACAACAGCAGGAAGAGGAACAACCTTGTCACCTCAACTGGAGGCAACTGCTCACCTTAAATGCTTTCAATAGAGAGATGTGAAAAATGTTATGAATGTGGTTGTCACTTGGCAAATCTAGCTCCTATGCAACTTGCCCAATTCGTCACAAAACCGAAAATGGCCCAAAAAATGAGGAGAAAGCTTACTGTGGACATTTAGTCGAATTGAATGCTGCTTGTAAGGGGTGTAAACGAAGCTAGACAAGCTCTCTAGGGGCAAATTCCACATCACGATGGCCCCTATCATAATACTCTTTCATTCTCTATTGTGCATGAAGAAGGCAGCTTTGGATATCACCCAAAACCTTATCTCGATCCAACAAGGCAATGTCAATAGCATCAACTCGAGTGGACCCTCATGTATAAGAAAGCAAACAGGGTGAGTCACAACCATATACAACCTTGAAAGGCATTTTTTGAAGTGCCGAATGAAAGGAAGTGTTGTAACAATATTTTGCCCAAGGAACCCATTTCCAATGATGATCACTTACAAAGCAATGGAGATACATCTCCATTGTCTCATTAACCACTTTTGTTTGGCCATCAGTTTGTGGATTATAATCAGAAGAAAATTGCAACTTACTACCATTAAAACGAAAGAGCTCTTTCCAAAAAGTGCTAGTAAAGACCACATCTCGTTCACGAGTAATGGTTTTTGGAACTCCATGTAACTGGACAATTTGCTCAAAGAAAGCTTGAGCCACACAGGAGCCATATATGGTTGAGCTAATGGAATAAAATGAGCATATTTCGAAAACCTATCAACTGCAACAAATAAGACTGATTTACCCCAAGACTTGGATAACCCATTGACAAAATCCATTGAGATATCTGCCCAAACTTCAGTTGGTAGTTGCAAAGGTTGCAATAATCCTGCCGGACTTAGATGCTCAGATTTGTTGCATTGACACACAGGACATGCAACAACATACGAGGCAATATCATTTTTTATACCCTTCTAATAGAAGTCCCCATGGATCTAATGCAATGTCTTCTGAATCCCTTCATGCGCATTATCATGGTAGGCAGAAAGTATAGCGGAAATCAATGGGGAATTGTGGAGGAGATAGATGTGACTTTTAAACAAAAGCAATCGTCCTGAACTTGCCGATCCAAACTTAGGTCACCATTCCCAACCTTTTCATGCAAACCCCGCAGTTCATTTGACCCCAATAGTTCTTGTCAAATGGATTCCCATAAAGTGCTACGAGGGTAGCTAATAGCAAATAGAGAAGGGTCCTCAATGGTCCTGCGGGACAATGCATCCATTGCTATATTGAGGCGACCCTCTCTGTACTCCATTGTAAAGTTGTAACCCATGAGCTTACTAAGCCAATGTTGTTAAGGTGGTGTAGTAAGCCGCTATTCCAATAAGTACTTCAGATTGTAGTGATTTGTTTGGATAAGGAATGGGCAGCCCATAGATAAGGTCACCAATAGCCACCTGTAATGGTCCCGTGTCAAGGATCGAGTCACCGGACGATTTATAGGGAAATTAGATCCGAATAATGGGTTTTTACCTTATTTCGATTCCTAGACTTGCCTATGGTTGCCAAATAAAAGCAACTCGCTGAAGGGAGTCGCACACCTTGGAACTCGTTAAAGAGAGTTGCCTATCTTTTGATACTTTTCTGCTGGAAATTTTTTACTTGATTTTATTGATTAAATCCAGCCTCTTTAAATAGAGGTTACAAGCTTAAAAATTCTCTTCTAATTAGGAAATAACAAATCCTATTTAAACTAGGAAGGTTTTATTTAATTCCTAATATCTAAAGAATCCTATTTAAACTAGGAAAGTTTTATTAATTCGTAACAAAGAATTTTACCACAAATAAAATACTTCTTAAACCTAATTCTTAAGCAACTTCTAGTCGAATTCTTCGTAAGTATTTGAGTCTAGTTCGTACTCCACTTCCAACCAAAATAGTTTCTTGCACTAGTGTCTTGGAACAATCAAGTCATCACAATTATAACATAGCCCCTTTGTCTGCCGCTCAGCTAATTCGACTCGTGTCAACTTGTTGACAATTGGAGAAGAAACATTGCTATTGCTGAAAGTAGCAGGCGCTAGACCTCCTGGGGCTGGTGTTATCTTAGCACCTTGCCATGGGTCTTGATGTATTCCCCCACCCACTCATGATCTGTTGTTTCCTCTGAAAAGTTCTTGCTAAATTCATACCTTGAACTAAATCAGGGGGCCGGGGGTCGCTGTATCCCTACCTTAATCCGAATTGATTTAGTGAGCCCTACTGTGAACATATCCACTTGTCGATCTATCTGCACAGTGTTGGCACAAGCTAACAATATCTGAAATTGCCGTTGGTATTCCTTTATAGTCCTTGTCTGTTTCACATTAATCAGTTCACCCAGAGGGTTACTTCGTACAGGTGGCCCAAACCGAAGGCTGTACAAGTCCTTGAACAAGGCCCATGACATATGATGATGTTCTTGCTCAATCTAGTGGAACCAGAATTGGGCCTCACCAAGCATATGAAACCTAGCCAGCCCAATCTTGTCACCTTCATCAGCCCGCTGATTTGTCGCAGCGATGTAACCAAGTTAAGGGATCCTTCGATCCATCAAAGGTTGAAAAGTCTAATTTGGTATAACGTGGAACCATTGCATTACCAAGTGGCTGATTGATTTGGACATCCTACCTGAGAGATGGGCTGTCATAGTTGCTGCTGTTGCAATGGCCAGTATCAACATCTCTTCCTTGACCACGGTTTGATTCACGGATAAACTCTTGCATCTGTAAAGCAAATTGCTGGAACTGAGCCGCCAACCTTGATTCCATGCGAGCCTCCACTTGCGCTGTGACCTCTTCAATTAGGGTTTGCCGCTTATCACTCCCGTTGGTTCCAACCATAATGCCTGGCTTTGATACCAAATTGTTATGGTCCCGCGTCAAGGATCGAGTCACTGGACGATTTATAGGGAAATCAGATCCGAATAATGGGTTTTTACCTTTATTTTAATTCCTAGACTTGCCTGTGGTTGCTAGATAAGAGCAACTCGTTGAAGGGAGTCGCGCACCTTGAAACTCGTTAAAGAGAGTTGCCAATCTTTTGATGTTTTTCTATTGGAAATTTCTTGATTTTATTGATTAAATTTAGCCTCTTTAAATTGAGGTTACAAACCTAAAAATTCTCTTCTAACTAGGAAATAACAAATCCTATTTAAATTAGGAAGGTTTTATTTAATTCCTAATATCTAAAGAATCCTATTTAAACTAGGAAAGCTTTATTAATTCCTAACAAAGAATTCTACCACAAATAAAATACTTCCTAAACCTAATTCTTAATCTTAATACCGTAACACCATCTTGTTTGGAACCAACAAAACTGGAGAAGAAAATGGGTATTTACTTGGCTGAATAAATCCCTGTTGCAACATCTAGTTACACTGACTCTCAATCTCATCTTTTTGCTTGTAAGAATACCAATACGATCAAACAACCACAGGAGCTGTTCCTGGTAGCAAACAGATGCGGTGGTCATATTCTCTTATAGGTGGAAGCCCATAGGCTCTTGAAACAAGTCTCCAAACTCGGTTAAGAGACACTCCAACCGCTGCTTCTTTGCAGTGGCATCACTGAGCATGTGAAAGACTTGATCACAATATCATTGCTGTCCCTGAAGCAAAATTGATTTCCCTTCCACCGAAAAAGTCATAGTAAGAGCAGCAAAATCCCAAAATAATAGGGCCCAACATTTCCAACCATTTAACGCCAAAAACAATCTCAAATCCACCCAAACGAATTACATAAAAATCTACAGAGAAGCTATGACCAGCAATAGAAAATGAGACCTGAGGGCAAACCCCTAGGCTCGAAACCCTTTCGGCAATGGATACTCTATTGTTGAGTGAGGAGTGAACACTAAGTGCTAATTTGTGAGCTATTATTGAACTAACAAAGTTATGAGTACTGCCCGAATTGACCAAGCGAAGCAATTGCATAGTTCAGCCATGTGTTTGTCTCGCAATCGTGTGCAAGGAAATTTCAAGGTTGGCCTCCAAAATTTCTTTCGAAGAATCATCAACCATATTTGCCAATTCCAACCAGAAAAGCCTCTTGCATTGTTGAGTAATTGATTATGGTTCATCACAATTATAGCATAACCCTTTTGATCTCCTCTCTGCCATCTCTGCTCAAGTTAACCATTTGGAAAAAGGAGCTTGACTACCTAGTTGAGTATTAACTGTTGAGGAAGAAGGGATTGACGCACTGGAAACCTTTGTTTGTGAATTCACTGAACTACCAGAACCTTTTTGAGGTGGCTGCCATATTCCCTCGCAGTTGTTGCTGACTTTTTGCAGCTGTTGCTTCTGTTCAAAAGCTCTGGCCAAACTCATAGCAGTTGATAAATCCAGTGGTTTAAGTAGTTGAATATCCATTTGAAGTAAATCGTCTAATCCTGGCATAAACAATTGCACATGCAAGGGTTCGGGAATAAGCTCATCAGCTTTGGCCAGCTTTTCCTAAAATTGCCGTTGATAAAGTTCTACTTTACCCATTTATTGAAGAGTGACTAACTCTCAACCGAATTGCTGCCTTCAGGAGGACCAAATCGTTGGAAGCAATATTTTTGAAATTCTTTCCAGCCCATTGGTCCCTTAGCTCGTTTAAGTTGTCTATACCATAACTGTGCCTCTCCCAACAGATGAAACCCGCCAATCCAACCTTATCCGCCTCATTCATACGTTGCTTCTCAAAGAACTGTCCGCAGTGGTGAGCCCAAATGAAAGGATCATGAGTTGCATCGTAAGTGGGAAAATCCAATTTTGTGTATCAAGGTACTGTTGTGTGTGTTGTAGTTCCAACCAGTACATTGTTTTGATCAGTTGCCAGAAACATTGTTGTACCTTCTCCCTTAGGAATGGCGAAAACAGCCCTGCCTCTAGTTGGCATGGCGTTGCTACTCGTCTCACTCCCAGTTGTTGTCGATTTTGGTTTCCCAACCCCCAATCCTTCCAGCTGTTCTTGAACGGTCCTCTCCTCCAACCGTTGTTCCATTGCTGAAATCTTGGAGTCAAAGAGGGATTCCCTAAAGCAACGTTCTACTTGAAATCTGGAATTGATCTCATTGCCCATGGTGTTTGGTTCTGATACCAAATTGTTAAGTTTCGTAGTATAAGATCTTGTTACATGGAAATCTAATTCAATTAGTCTTCCTTGTCCTTTTCCCTTATTCGAGTTCTTAGGTTGACCTATTTTGAATCCCAATTCAGCTCGTCAAAAGGGAGACAGAAACCTTAGACCTCAATGAAAGAGAGAGCTCTGATCTCTTGTTTTTGATAGAATTATGTCTTACGGTTTTTATTTCTCAAATTGCCCTTTAAACAGTTGAGTCTTATTACAGCTGTAGAAGACCTATTTTGTAGGCTTCCCTTAAAAAAAAATGATAATTAAAGAAATAGCATACTGACTAGCAAAAATAGCTAATAAAATAGAAATAAGTAACCCAATTTAACGACTCTTCAGCACATAGGTCTGTCCCACAAATGCGTCCACAACAATGTTTTTATGCTGACTTTAAATATATGGTATGGAATTCGAGGGCGCGCTTCCGATTCTTTTTCACATATGATTTGTGCCAGCATATAGATTGTATATTCAGATATCTTCTCACGGCGAGTTAGCTGTTGAAGTCTGTCTTCTTTATTGATTAGTGCAACTCTTTCACTTTTCACTTATTTTGCAGGTTGCCTAATTTCCGTTAGAATGTGCACTAGGAAATATAGGTTCTGCTTTGATATTGACACTGTGATGCTGATTCAATATTGTTCGCAATGCAATTAGTATCAAATGATAATCACAAGGAAGATACTTCAGAAAGTGAGCCCATCTTATGCCAGTCTAACATTTCGGAGCAATCTGAGGAATCATTATCTTCATGCGAGATCACATCGATTGGGAGGGATTGTGATATTGATGATTTGGAAAGTATTCACATTGATGAAACTTGCCATCTGGTGAATCCAGAGCAACCTCAGTGCCGTATTTGCCTTGATACTGGAGGTCCTTATTACCTATTCTGATTGGTACCTTTTTTTGTATCTGAAATTCACTTGTGGTAGGTTTTTGTGGAAAAGTAGAGAATGGCATTTTGCAACTCTGCATAACATGTGACCCACAAGTTGTGTATGATTCTGACCTGTAAATTGGCTTTGTCAGAACCTAATGAGGTCGCATCTTGTGTTAATTTAATTCAGGAGAGGACCTAATTGCTCCATGCCATTGCAAAGGCACTCAGAAGTATGTTCATAGATCATGTCTTGATAACTGGAGGTCAACTAAGGTGATTATTATTTTCCTCATTGGCAATATCTGATTGATAATTGACATTTCTGAAGTACTACCTTCCAAAACTTTGAGATTAGGAAAGTCTCTAGTCTTTGTTTTGTAATATGCATGGTGGTGAAAAAATGATTTAATCGTTTTGTTTGAGAACTGTTCGTTTATTTTTTGTCAACATGTAGTGTTTTGTAACTAATTCGAATTTTATTTACTTAAATAAATTTTTCCAGGAAGGCTTTGCTTTTGCTCATTGCACAGAGTGCAGAGCATTGTTCATAATACGCGCTAATGTCCCAGCTGACCGTTGGTGGTTGAGATTGAAATTTCAGTTCCTTGTTGCCAGGGACCACGCATTCATTTTTGTAGTTGTTCAGCTGGTATGGTAACACTTTTGCAGTAATTAATTTGGTTGACCTTGCTTCTACTGGGTATTCTTACCTTTTTCGATATGATTAAAACGGTTTCCAGTTCTAGCATGCAGATGGGGTTCTCTGAATTTTTGTGATATTATTGTTGGAAGTGATTATTGCTGCTATGTAATTGAACAATTGTAAGATCAAGTAGCACTTTCTTATGCTTATAGCTGTATGAGAAAGAATATGAGATGATGCTACCATGTGCCCTTATCAATATAAGTCATCTTATTTTGTGCACTTGCTGACAGAGGAGTCTTTGTACAGAAATTTACATTGATGATAACTGATCAAGTGAAAAATGTGGCAATTAAGAATCTTGACTTGGTCCCTTCATGATAATTTCGTACAGTGAAATAAAAATTTACCCTGAGATTGTTCTAGAACTAGAGTTTTGCTTAGCTCTGCATAAATGTTGTCATAACTTATTCCTGAAGATTTTCTCAGAAGTTTGCGATCCTTTAATGCTGAGAGTCCTTAAAAATTATTCTTCTATGTGATCTTAGTGCAACTCTGAGTTTTATAACCATAGCTTCTTCAAATATGCCATTAGTGTAATGGTCACAAGGTGTTGAACATATTGTTCCCGAGCAATTCAAAATTTAGGTCTATTTTGCTTTAAATTAGGCACCAAATCATACGGTTCTGGAACTTAGAAAATTTCCCCCCCCTTCTTACCAGTCTAACCTTCACATTGTTAGCATTTTAAGGCTTCCCTATGTTGTAGAATTTTCTTGAAAATGAATTGTTTCATAATTATGGCTTTACTTGGCTAAGATGTAGAATCTAAAAATCAATTGTATCAATAAACCGTTTATGGTGAAAGTTTGAGTCATGCATATCTTAACTTGTTTCTTGGGTTTAGTGGTTTCTATGCTTAGAAACATTTTCCTTTTGAAGCTATTTTTGTTTCCATAATAAAAATTGATAACCTTACAAATTGTTCTTGTCGGTTTGTTATCTCCTCTTACAAGTTTGAGCAATTAGACTGCAATATCAAGAAATGCAATCAACTACCAACATTTAGGGGAATGTTATTATCAGTTTTGTGTCCTATTTTACTTTTCAAATTCTATGAATCCACTAGTTTGTTTTGTAAATTACTGAACTTCTGCTTTCGCTAGATTGTTGCATTCTTGGGGATGCTTGTATACAAGTTTTATGGGGAGGAGCTCAGGGAAATGTTTGGCTATGAAGAACATCCTTATGGGTTTTATAATTTGGCTGGTTTGCTTATATCTCATCATAACATATTGACGTTTTTTTTTTTTTTTTACCTTTACTTTAATGGTAAAATTAGTTCTTGGATAGGATGTGGGTTAAGATTGACATGTTTGAAATCGAAAATCTGGTTATGTTGTCTTGGAAACTGCATGGAAGAAGATTTTGTATGTACTATCTTCAAGAAAAGTGGGATTAGTACAGTCAACTTGTAATATCTCTGTATAAGTTTCAACTGGTTCTGTGTGCCACCTCTTCGAAATTTAACTGGTGTGGTAGAGTTAGCTGAAGTGACTTGGAAAAGTGTTTTTTCTTAGATCATCTTGTTGGATCTTACCAACATGAGTGAAGTTAATGGTCTTCTTTCTTTTTTGGTGCAATGGGTTTTGGGTTGCAGTATAGTGGATCTGGCTAACAACTTTCAGTCATGGCAATCTATTATGCATTTATCTCAAAGTATTGCATCCAGGCTCACAAGTATAGCCGTTCCTTTCTTTTATCAAAGACAGTTCATTTAGTCAATGCAGGAGTTTTTTACATAAGAGTTATTCCTGTTTGCTATAAATATATTTTTAGAACTTTCTTGACTTCTAATATCGTCCCTATTTGTTTCATCATCTGGAAACAAATGCTACTTGAAATATGGACTCTTTTAATTGCATAAAACAGAACGTTGCACTTGCTTCTGTTTTTGGATTGAGCCCTGTTAACACAGTAATAGCAGATTCTTTTTGATATCGGGTGATGTGTATGTTGTTCATAATATTGGTTCTGAAAACCTTACTGGTCTAGGTTTCCTTCCTGTCCTGATGTGCTGCACTCTGTATGTAAAATTGAAGATCAAATAATAGAATAAATTTTTATTTACCCATGAGTTATTATGGTATCTTTTTCATTTCTACTGATTCCATATTGTCTTTTATTCGTGCAGTTTTAGCTATCGTTTTGGTGGGTCTACTCTATGGTTTCTTTATTGCCATAATATGTGGACAGAGGATTAATGAACGTCATTACCATGTTCTAGCCAAACAAGAATTGACAAAGGTCTACCTTCCTAACTCGTTTGGAGTTCATATCTATTTTCTTTCAAAGTATCACTCAAAATTAAAATTTATCACTCTGAATCATATTATTTACGTAAGACTAAGAGAGTGGATCATCTCAATTGTCTTTCAATTTTGTGAACATAAACCTATGAATCAAAAGGTAGGGAACTCTCAACTTGAATGCAAGTCTATATTACATGGGTTATTGGACTGTTCTGGAAACAACTCAATGCTATCTTTAGTATTTCATTCTTTTTAGAGGAAGAAAATCCCTCTTTGAGCTTCAAATATATGGTTTCAATGGTGCCAAGTCTATTGTGGATTAGTTTGCCATGCATTGATGGTTATTTTTAGGGCTTCCTGAAAATTGAGGTTGCTTTTATCCCTTTGAGGACATAGGAGGGTTTCAGTCTCTTTGCTGCTTTATAACTACGATTGCCTTTTACCCTTGATGTTCTACTACCTTGATGAAGCATCATCATCACTTGGGAACTGTTTTCAGGAATATGTGGTTGAAGACCGTGAAGCTAGTAAAAATGCCCCTGAACTTGATGCCACTCATATCACACAACTAAGAATGTTGGGCCTTTATTAATTTGGAATTTCCTGCGTTATCTTTCTCACAGTGAGTAATTTCAATTTCCATGCACATACTACATAAATGTGTATTTCGTTGAAGGCAAGTCACAGGCTAAGTGGATTTTTCCTTAGCAATCGAGGCATTTCAAATATGGCATGCAAAACAATTTTAGAATATATTAAACATAAATTTTTGTGAGCATGTCAGCTATAGAGTCATTGATGATATATTTTTACATATTAACGGGTTACGTTTTACATACATCTAGGCATCATGGAGGTTATTCTGAAATTTCTCTCTCTTTTATTTTTTTTTTATTTTTTTTTTTTCCCAAGGTCTTGCTTCCCAGTTATTTTAAAATTCTGTCTTCAACTGGAGCTTCTCAATAATTTTGTGGCTGAAATCGTGTAGTTTGAACAAGGGATTTGAATAGGGCTTAAGCAAATCATGGCGGGAAAGACGTGGATGGGCTAACTGTATATGGATAATCAGCAATACATCTCCCAAGTTGGAACAGCATAGCCAGAAGTGAGGTTTGTCGTAACAATTTTTACACCTGTATTTTGAAGTATCGTTGTGTATTAAGAGAATACATTTGTTAAAAGGAAATTTGTCTGTTACGCTTGTGATATAATATGTATTCTTATTCCTCGAAACAAAAACAGAGAAATGAATCAAATTCTTTTAATATGTCTTATCGCCCGCTTAATGAGTTGCGTAAAGTTTCCATCCGGATAATATGCGCTGTTCAGCTTCCAAAGAAGTTTGCTATTATAATGCTTTTCTTTGAAAGGATATATATAAGTTAGAAACTCCATTATCAACATTAGCTGTGGGTTAGAAAGAGAGGGAAAAAAAAAAAAGTCAGCTGTGACAGCATTACTTCAGTATTTCTTCTATTCCCATATTACAATTGAGATATTTGGAA
Source organism: Hura crepitans (assembly GCA_948208565.1). Taxonomy (NCBI): domain Eukaryota; kingdom Viridiplantae; phylum Streptophyta; class Magnoliopsida; order Malpighiales; family Euphorbiaceae; genus Hura; species Hura crepitans. The sequence goes on from CANXYI010113591.1 coordinate 12,686, forward strand.
CACATTCAAGGGTCCTTGCAGGACCAAACAATTATGAGAATTCGATGCTCGAGCTGTTTACATGTAACGTAATAATAAATAATCTTTTAGTATTAATTAATTATTATTTTATTTAATATTGAATTCACAAAGGGATCTATTCATTGTGTAATTCGATTGGTCTCATCATACTCTTTATTTAGTTGGCCTACAATTTCATCGATTATTAAATACAAGTCTACAGGTCTGCGGTTTCAGACTTTGGCTGCGAGAATTCAGGACACAAAGGGACCCCTAAACTTAATACTAGCCATATCTTCTCTGCTATTCCTCTTGAAACCAGATGGAGCTCTTTTCGCTTCCGCTGATATTGCATCTCTTATCACTCAGCTTACCATGGTTGGAAGCTCGTGCTTTGGGAAATGAAACCGATCATCTTGCTCTTCTCGATTTTGGACAACCCATTACCAGTGATCCTTCAACTCCTGGAATGATTCTCTCCCTTTCTGCAGCTGGTCTGGAATCACTTGCAGCCTCCGCTATCAGAGAGTCGCATCTTTGATCTTACAAGGCCGCAATTTTTTTTGGATCTGTATCACCATCCATTGGCAACCTGAGCTTTCTCAGGATTCTTGACCTGCAAAACAACAATTTCCACAGCCGCATTCCACAGGAACTCGGCAAGCTCTTTCGGCAGCAACATTTCCTCCTCAACAACTCCCTATCAGCGCAAATTCCGAGCAACTTAAGCTGGTGTAACCAACTCAAAACGATTGATCTGAGATATAATCAAGTTGAAGGAAGAATTCCCTCTGAGCT
>CANXYI010113656.1:0-16655 GCA_948208565.1 Hura crepitans
ATAATATTAGTAATATTAGATTGAATTATTATAATTGGCTTGAGTGGGTAAATAACATGTAACCACATTCAACCTATAAGTTCTTCGATTAGTAATAGGGTATAACTTATTATTAACTTCCTTTGTTCTAGTCGAGTTTACCCACTTAGTGTAATTTTCACAAATGAATTAGTCACTTGCCAGCCTCGTTGCAGTGTAGTAGTTCAATAAGAATCAATCCTAGATAGAGGAACTCATGTAATATTCCTAGGAATAAGTAACCTATGCTCTAATACCACTAAATGTAGCACCCTTTCCCTAATTAACCCCGATAGTAGGTGTACTTCCAATCATGCCATCCATTCTATTTATCCTTCATATATCAACATATTAGGGGCCTCAGGCCCGAGATATAGTTTAATGTAAAATTAAGTCAACTGATCACACAAGTCTTTATTCATTTATGCCAAAGTTATTTATACAAATTTATAATTTAAATAGATTATAGAACCATAGTAGCTATTAAGCATGCTAGACACATAACTTATAGCTATTACATGAGTGCCATTACACAGAGTAAATCAAGTAAAATCATCTCCTTTACTAATTTTGTAGCTACACTTCGCTCGTCTCAAGGCTGTCCTATTGTTCCTGTCTACTTGCACACCAAAACATTGGTACGCTAAGTATAAAACTCAATGGTAAATTTAATTAATTAAAAGTATGTCTCACCTATTGCATACAAGTAGTTTAATATATGCGTATTATAAGTTCATGCTTATGAGGGTCAAACAATAATATATCTCTTCTCTCATTTAATTATCTATCATTATAATCTTTTATTAATTTAATTACCTCCAGGACACTGCACTTATTTTATCAGGTGGTTCAGATAGCTATTTAACTCTTATGTTAAGATTAATAGGCACAACTCCTAATAAAGTTATGTACATTATGTACTTTCCTTTTAATGTATTCCCTAAACACACTTGCATGTCTATGTATTACTCTCGGTTAATTATTTCCTTTAGCATAACTTGCCTTTACTTCACATATATTTCCTTTGATTATATTACAATCATAATACTCATTTAGCATATTCATCAATTAAAAGTAATACTACTCAAGTTTAGTCTCAGGCCCCACTAGGTAGACTACACTTTTATACACTGGATCTAGAGGGAATAACTAGTGTAGTGGTCCTCATTTTCAACTTATGCTGCTGCATCGGCCTGAGTGCCATAATAGAGATTAATTGTAGCCTCTCCAGACATATTAAGAATAGTTGAGTGGCATAATAGAGATTAGTTATAGCCTTCCTAACCACAATAAAAGTAACTGTCAAGAACTGGGTGCCATAATGAAGATTAGTCTATAGACCTCTAAAGCCACCAATGAATATCTAAAATGCCTAAATGACATAATGGAGATTAGTTTGTAGACCTCTCCAGCCACTAATAACTAGTAGCTGCTAAACCTTAAGTTAATCGATCAACCCATCTAGTGATTGTCTAACGAATGGGCCAAGTAACTCAAATTATACTTATTCCTTTGCAATTTAACTTCTCATTATCTTTAGAAGTGGAAAACAGTTAGTTACAAATTTTGTTTTACAATTCATTTTTACCCCAGTCTAGTGTGCCCAAAATTAAAGTGTACTAAAAAATTTCCTAGATTATTTTTCTTGGTTTCATATATGCCAAAATATAAGGTATATTATGCTTTATTTTATTGCATAGCCATTTCTCAAGTAATTACCATTTTCTTATTAAGGTTCTATTACTAATATCACAAAATTCATAGGCCTAAGCCAAGCAGTCCATAAGCCAATCATAACGCCAAATAATAAGCTATCTAGCCATGCTACGTTATCACCATATCATGTCCAAGTTTAGGTCTCCTTTTAGGCCCCCTTTTTTCCAAGTCTATGTTCAATTATGCCATTTACATAGGCTACACTAGGCACTATTTCCATTCAATTTTCTAACATCACAATAGCCCCCTTTCTAGGCACAAATTTAGGGCACATTTCATGCATTTCAAAATTCATCTTAGTTTAAATTATGTTTCAACATAAGCCAACTTTTAAATTCTTTCCTCAAGCTTTTGTTTATTTAATAAAACACAATTTTTAAGTTTATTTCATGTCTTCTTCAACAATACATTAAATTAAATTGTCCTAAACAACTTTAACAAAAGCATTATTAGTTTATTGAGCTTTATCAAGTGTATACCTTACCCAAAGTTTATTAGTATTATATATAATCATTAGGCTTCCCTTGCTTAATAATTACTAAGGTACATTTTTTGTGGGTTATTATGATAACATATTAGGGACTGCTAAGATAACATATAAATTCCAACAATATAAAGAAATCTACACTATAACCCCATATCCTGTACTATTTCATCCATGCTTATGTTACATACAAAGCACACTCTATGTCATTACTTTACTATTGAAAAACATTTGTTGTACCACTTAAATTCTTATCATCATCTTTATATGATGCATACCTATGCATATCCCCACACCTATTTTTCCTAAATGCCGCTTAGCCAATTTCTTTCACTATGATATTATAAATGCCTTTATTTATAGCCATTAATTACCAATATTACTATATATACATACATGTCTTTAATGTCTAATTAATGCATAATTAAGACACTTCGTCCATTTTATAACAATATACCTAGCCTTCCTCATAGCCTATTTTATTTCCTTACCTCATGCCAAAAATATCTAACCATCTACATCTTGGTTTCTTCTAAGATCTACATAATGTGTGCAAGCTCTTTGCTACCTCTATGTACATGTATTACATAACCATCCCCCTAATTATTTTCTAACTACCACTTCTAAAGAGATGTAGTTACCTTCATGCCTAAGCAATTAAATCTTAGTGTTAGATGCCCTATATTTTTGTACCTTGAATGATCATTTAGATTTCATATATTTTTAACTATCTTTACATACTCTCTAGACTGTGCATCACACTCTATTTCATGCTCTATGAAATGGCTCCATAATTATTTTCACCTTGCCACATAAGATCATGTGTTCTACATTCACCCATGCTTATAATATGTTTACACCCCTCTAAGCCCTTAAATTCTCATGCCACTTTAGCTACTGGAATTTTAGTCTAATTAATTTGAAATAGCCCCCTTTATCACTTAAGATAACTTGCCCACTGCTCAAGTAAAGAAATAAAAAATCTCAGTAGTGAGCTTAGTTCACATGCACATGATTCACACAATAAATTCTACCCCCTACTTATGCCTAACCAAGCCAAGGATCCTATACCAACAACCCATAAAATTTCCAAAAAAGAAAACACAAAACTAGGGCACGGTTTAAGGAATCAAATCCACACACACAAAACGCAGCAAACTAATGCCCTTACACAATTATACACCCTTAGATTCACATGGAAACCATACACACTAAGTTTAGGAGTTTTTTTTCACCACATAATCATGAAATTGAGGAGGAGAAAATTAAGGCATACCCTAAATTAATTAAACTCATATACACATGAATCAATTATAACCAGGTCATAACCCAATTTCATTAGCTTTTCATCAACCATTCCCTATGAAATTGACAAGGTGAAGAGAAGGGATGAGAGGCATCCTTATAATTAAATTAAATTCACTAACCTTTAATGAAGCTTGCCTTCTTCAACTTTTGCTCATCTCCTCTTGCTGTCCTTCTCCCTTTCTACCTCACATAAACCACCAAAATCTAACATACACAAGATTAGGCAAGGAACTTGATCAACTATGCCTACTTAGGTGAAGAAATTCTCAAAGAAAAACTAACCTAAACACTGAAATCACCCTACTCTACCATTACACTTCCTTAGTGCCCATAGAGATTTACTAGCTTCAGCTTACTTTTTTTGGCACCTTAACCATCCCCATGGCTAGCCATTCTCCTTTACCTTCTTTTCTTTATCATCTAGCATGAATTCTAGGGGGTAATTAATTAGAATTGCTGGCTGAAATAGCCTAGAATAGGGGAAGAAAAGGGGGAGATGTGACCGGCATTTTTGCCAAAGAGGAAAAGAAAGAAAGAGAGAAAAGAAAATGGATTTCAATGAAAGTTGGTGGCCAAATGGCTTTGAAAAGTTGTAGCCACATAGAAAAAAATGTTGAGTAGAATTAGGGGCCCTTGGTTCACATTACAAGGCTCTCGAACACCCTAGGATTCAAATTCTCAAACATAGGGGCTGCTAACTTTGGGGATTTTTTAAAAATCATACAGCTATCAAAAAAATGTGTTGTTTATTCCTAAAATCATCATCTAACCATAATTTCATGCCTGCAAAATTTCAGAGTGAAATTCCTTCGAAAAGTACCCGAATTGAAAATTGAGCATTTTACGGTAACTCAGTTCATGGCAGAATTTTAGGAATTCTTTTATAGCAGCTCGGACCTCAAAAAAATTATTGCATTTGTTTCTAAAACCCTCAAATACATCCAATTAGAGGCCTGTAAAGTTTTACAGCCTAATTCCTTCGGGAACTAGGCTAGCAAAATTTTGAGGAAATTACAGTTTTGTTGAAAAGCCGAAAAATCCCAAACATCATCAAAAAATTGCACTATTTGTTTTAAAATTCCTTATTAAATCCCAATTGCATGCTCATAAATTTTTGTGGTCCAATTCCTTCGATAGGACAGTTTTCAAACCACCTCGATTTTCATGCCAACCTCAAAAATCACGTGAATTTGAAAACGACCTCCGATTACAAAAATTCCTTAACCATTGGACTCAGTGGAATTTTTAAGCTTCAAAGTCTACTATTTTCAGGTCTATCTGGGCACATCTAGGGACAGTCCTAGTTCAAAATATTTTTAATCACCTGATGGTAGCTTACAGCCTGAAATAGATTGTTGGTTCTGCTAGAATTTTTATTGAGGTCATTTTCACCCTTTTTTAAGCCTTTAAAGTTTATTGAGAAATGTGCCCTGCCTCGAGACTTATGCTAATGACCTGGCACACTAGGTGCCCTTTTTGGGTCTCAGGCACTGTTCTCGGAGCCTTGGTGCACAAGTATCACAATTCTTACCCTCTTAGAAAATTTCATCCTCGAAATTGCTCAGCTTAGTTCTGGACACCACATTGAGCTTTTATTTACTTTTTAGGTCTTTTCGTAACCCATATGGCTTGGTAGTGTCTTATAACTTACTAGTTCAAATGTAACTCACTTTGTCATAAATCAGCATGATTACAATCATGTGGCAACATCTCACCAATTTTAAATCATAAGCAACTACACTGAAGTTATCACTCTAATTCTTCCCTATATGTGTATGTTACTTTCTTAGTAGAATATTGGTAACTTCGGTTACGCATGATATAACATGCCATTTTATTCATCTTGTACATGCTCGTATTAATTGTTCTTGCATCTATCTGTTATTACGTACATATCATATTAATTTAGAAAGAATTTGAAACTCTGCCTTTACCTTTTGACAACCTTAATAGTTAGTTGTAGATGTATACTAGAATCACTGTGGCTTATATCTGCCACCAATAGTGTGGCTTCCACTATAAGTATTTCATTACATGACTTGGATGCCTTAGCACCAAAAGTCACTGATATCTTTTTTACAGTCATTATCTTAAGCCCTTTTTACTAGGTACTCACAACCCATTATCATACTTTAGGTACTTATCACTATTGGGTGAATTTTTACAACCTTCCCCTCTTAAGGTTAAAATGGTAAACATGTTATTTCCCATTATATTTTATTGTATCAGATTTATTTCATTAATTTCCTTTTTCCCTTTTTCTTAATATTTGCTTCCTTATTTATTTGTGATTTAATACTTAACTCCTACCAAGTCCCTTCATGGCTAGCCTACCAATATGCCATGTGCATTTATGAAATACATATGCTAAAGTGAAGGAATATCATGCCAAGATGCAATCTGGGCCAAAATATAATGCCCGAGCTCGGTAATGAATGCAATAAAAGAATAGGAAATGGCCTTTACATGCAGGGATCTTGGCAGTAATCAAATTAATTTCATTCGTTCATTTATTTATTCATCACCATTATTATTTTTTTTCTTTGGTTTATTTGTATTAAGTTGTACTCATTCACCTCTCTATCGGTACATTCATTTGTACTAATCTTATTAAATATTTTAAGTGTCTCTTATTCAACTTCCTAACTATACAACATGAATATTCTTTAATATTCTTTAAGGTGCACACATGTATAGCTAGGCTTAATGACTCTCAATAAGGCTAGAAATTTAGCTGTGTATAACTTACTAACTAGGAAGGTACATATACTTCCTGTATACGACCATAGTTGAATTAGTATCATTCTTAATTTCATATGGTTAGTCTTACACCTTTAGGTTTCAAGTTCTATGATGGATTAATATTATACATAGCTCTATAGAGGTATATACCATCTCCAATCTATTCTTACCAATTGCCCCATTAGTTAAGCATGACATGCCAATCCCACTTTTGAAGTATATTCTCCTTGATGTGTTTCACCAATACATTGCCTATTAAATTCCAATTCTACCTTGGAACTAGTTTAAAGGCTATTTTTAAATGGATTTCTCCTTAGCCTATTCCCACACTTTATCCAATAATGCCATTATAACATAGATAGTCAGTGGGGATAGATATATGTTTTGATGCCCAAAGAGTATCTAGGCCTTCTTGTTTTTCTCCCGATATTGAGGTGTGAACTAGGCTGACCTAATATATTTTTCTTTTCCAAGAGGGTGGATTTATTATTTGTTTGCACTTCCTTTCCTAAGGCACAACATCTACCCTAACTCTATTGCCTACCTTAACAACTCCCTTGACTTGTTAATAATACTAGTAATATTAGACTGAATTATTATAACTGGCTTGAGTGGGTAAATAGCATGTAATCACATTCAACTTATTAGTCCTTTGATTAGCAGTAGGGTATGACTTATTATTAACTTCCTTTGTTATAGTTGGGTTTACTCACTTAGTGTAATTTTCACAAATAAATTAGTCACTTGCCAGCCTCATTGCAGTGTAACAGTTCAATAAGAATCAATCATAGACAGTGGCACTCATGTTATATTCCTAGGAATAAGTAATCTATGCTCTGATACCACTAAATGTAACACCCCTATCAGATCCCTAATTAACCCTGATAGTAGGTGTATTTCCAATCTTGCCATCCATTCTGTTTATCCTTCATATATCAACATATTAGGGGCCTCAGGCCCCATATTCAGTTCAATGTAAAATTAAGTCAATTGATCACACAAGTCTTTATTCATTTATAGCAAAGTTGTTTATACAAATTTATAATTTAAATAAATTATAGAACCACAGTAGCTACTAAGCATGCTGGACATATAACCTACAATTATTACATAAGTGCCATTACACAGAGTGAATCAAGTAAAATCATCTCCCTTATTGATTCTGTTGCTACATTGCACCCATCTTGAGGCTGTCTTACTGTTCCTATCTACTTGTGCACCAAAACATTGGTACACTGAGTATAAAACTCAGCAGTGAATTTAATTATTTAAAAGTAAGTTTCACTTATTACATACAAGTAGTTTAATATATGCATATTATAAGTTCATACACATGAAGGTCAAATAGTAATATATCTCTTCTCTTATTTAATTATCTATCGTTATAATCTTTCAGTAATTTAATTACCTCCAGGACACTACACTTATTTTATCAAGTGGTTCAGATAGCTATTTAACTTTTATGTTCAGATTAATGGGCATAGCTCCTAACAAAATTATGTACATTAAGTACTTTCCTTCTACTGTATTCCCCAAACATACTTGTATATTTATGTATTACTCTAAGTTAATTATTTCCTTTGGCTTACTTGCCTTTACTTCACTTATATTTCCTTTGATTATATTATAAACATCATACTTATTCAGCTAGTTCATCAATTAAAAGCAATATTGCTCAAGTTTAGTCTCAGACCTCACTAGGTAGACTACATTTCCATACACTAGATCTAGAGGGAATAACTGGTGCAGTGGTCCTCATTTTTTACCTATGGCGCTGCATCAGCCTAAGTGCCATAATAGAGATCAGTTATAGCCTCTCCAGACACAATAAGAATAGCTGAGTGGCATAATGGAGATTAACCGTAGCCTCTCTAACCACAATAAAATTAACTATGTGGCATAATGGAGATCAACCGTAGCCTCCCCAACCATAATAAAAGTAACTATTAAGAACTAAGTGACATAATAGAGATTAGTCTATAGACTTCTCCAGTGACCAATGAATATTTGAAATGCCTAGATGACATAATAGAGATCAGTCCGTAAACCTCTCCAGCCACAAATAACTAGCAGTTGCTAAACCCTAAGTTGACTGGTTAACCCATCTAGTGGGAGTCTAACTAATGGGCCAAGTACCTCAAATTATACTTATTCCTTTGTAATTTAACTTCTCATAATCTTTAGAAGTGGAAAACAGTCAGTTATAAATTTTGTTTTACAATTCATTTTTACCTCGGTCTAGTGTGGCCAAAATTAGATTGTATCGATAAAATTTCCCACATTATTTTTCTTGGATTCATATATGCCAAAATATAAGGTATATTATGCTTTATGTTATTGCATAGCCATTTCTCAAGTAATTACCATTTTTTGATTTAGGTTCTATTGCTAATCTCCCAAAATCCATAGGCCTAAGCCAAGCAGTCCTTAGGCCACTCATAAGGCCAAATAATAGGCTGTCTAGCCATGCTACATAATCACCATATCATGTCTAAGTTTAGGTCACCTTCTAGGCCCTTTTTTTTCCAAGTATATGTTCAATTATGCCATTTATATAGGCTACACTAGGCACTCTTGCCATTCCATTTTCTAACATTACAATAGACCCTTTTTGGGCTCAAATTTAGGACACATTTCATGCATTTCAAAATTCATCTTAGTTTAAATTATTTTTAAACATAAGCCAATTTTTAAATTCTTTCCTCAAGCCTTTCTTTATTCATTAAAACATAATTCTTAAGTTCGTTTCATGCCTTCTTTAATAATACATTAAATTAAATTGTACTAAACAACTTTAACCAAAGCATTATTATTTTATTGTGCTTTATCAAGTACATACCTTACAGAAAGTTTATTATTATTATTATATATAATCATAGGCCTTCCTTTGCTTAACAATTACCAAGGTACATTTTCCGTGAGTTATTATGATAACATATTAGGGACTACTAAGATAACATATAAGTTCCAACAATATAAAGAAATCTACACTATAGCCCCATATCTTCAACTATTTCATCCATGCCTATGTTTTATACAAGGCACACTCTATGTCATTACTTTACTACTTAAGAACATTTGTTGTACCACTTAAATTCTCATCATCATCCTTATATGATGTATACATATGGATATCCTCACACCTATTTTCCCTAAATGCTACTTAGCCAATTTCTTTTATGATGATATTATAAATGCCTTTATTTATAGCTATTAATTACCAATATTACTATATATACATACATTTCTTTAATGTCTAATTAATACATAATTATCAAGACATTTCATCCATTTTATAAATATATACCAAGCCTTCCTTACAGCCTATTTTATTTCCTTACCTCACACCAAAATTATCTAACCATCTGTATCTCGATTTCTTTTAAGACCTACATAATGTGTGCAAGCTCCTTCCTACCTCTATGTACATGTATTATGTAACCATCCCCATAATTAATTTCTAACTACCACTTCCAATGAGATGTAGTTACCTTCATGCCTAAGTAATTAAATCTTAGTGTTAGATGCCTTGTATATTTATACCTTCATTGATCATTTAGCTTTCGTATAATTTTAACTATCTTTAAATACTCTCTAGACTGTGCATCACACTCTATTTCAATCTCTATGAAATGGTTCCACAATTATTTTCACCTTGCCACATAAGATCATGTGTTCTACATTCACCCATGTTTATAATATGTCTATATCCCTCTAATCCCTTAAATTCAAATACCACTTTAGCTATTGGAATTTTAGTCCAATTACTTTGAAATAGCCCCCTTCATCACTAAAGACAACTCGCCCTTTGCTCAAGTAAAGAAATAAAGCATCTCAATAGTGAGCTCAGTTCACACAATAAATTCTACCTCCCACTTATGCCTAACCTAGCCAAGGATCCTATACCAACAACCCACAAAATTTCTAGAAAAGAAAATACAAAACTAGGACATGCATTAAGGAATCAAATCCACACACACACAAGGCAGAAAACTAGTGCCCTTACACAACTATACACCTTTAGATTCACATGGCAACCATACACACTAAGTTTGGGAGTTTTTTTTTTCAACATGTAATCATGAAATTGAGGAGGAGAAAATTAAGGCATACCCCAAATTAATTAAACTCACATACACATGAATCAATAATACCTAGGTCATAACCCAATTTCGTTAGCTTTTCATTAACCATTCCCCATGAAATTAACAAGGTATAGAGAAGGGATGAGAGGCATCCTTATAATTAAATTAAATTCACTAACCTTTAATGTAGCTTGCCATTTTCAACTTCAACTCATCTCATCTTATTGTCCTTCTCCCTTTCCACCTTACATAAACCACCAAAATCCAATATACACAAGATTAGGCAAGGAAACTGATTAGCTATGCCTACTTAAGTGAAGAAATTCTCAAAGAAAAATTGACTTAAACACTAAAATCAGCCAACTCTACCATTATGCTTCCTTACTACCCATAGAGATTTACTAGCTTTAACTTACTTTTCTTGGCACCTTAACCGTTCCCATGGCTGGCCATTCTCCTTAGCTTCACTTCTTTTCTTCATCATTTAGCATGAATTTTAGGGGCTAATCAATGAGAATTACTAGCTGGAACAACCTGGAACCAGGGAAGAAAAGGGGGAGACATAACCAGCATTTTTGCCAAAGAGGAAGAGAAAGAAAGAGAGAAAAGACAATAGATTTCAATGAAAGTTGGTAACCAAATGGCTTTTAAAAGCTAGAGCCATGTGGAAAAAATGTTGATAGGATTAGGGGGCCATGGTTCATGTTACAGGGCTCCTGAACACCCCGGGATTCAATTTCCCGAACATAGGGGCTGCTAACTTTAGGGATTTTTTAAAAATCACATGGTTATCAAAAAAACTATGCCATTTATTCCTAAAATGATCATTTGATCATAATTTCATGCTTGCAAAATTTTGCAGCAAAATTCCTTCAGGAATACCCGAATTGAAAATCGACCATTTTATACATACTTGATTCGTGGCAGAACTTCAGGAATTTTTCTACAATCGCTCAGACCTCTAAAAATTGTCACATTTGTTTCTACAATCCTTAAATACATCGAATTAGAGGCCTATAAAGTTTGACAGCCTAATTTTTTAGGGAACTAGGCTAGCAAAATTTTGAGAAAATTGCAGTTCTACTGAAAACATGAAAAATCCCAAATGACATAAAAAAATTGCACTGTTTGTTTTAAAATTCCTTACTAAATCCCAATTGCATGCTCGTAAATTTTTGTGGTCTAATTCCTTTGATAGGACATTTTTTGAACTGCCTCAATTTTTATGACAACCTTTAAAATTGCAAGAATTTGCAAACAACCCCTGATTCCAAAAATTCCTTTACCATTGGACTCAGTAAAATTTTTAAGCTTCAAAGTCTACTATTTTCAAGTCTGTCTAGGCACCTCTCAAGTCAATCTCGGTCCAAAAATTTTTTATTGGCTCGATGGGTAGCTTACAACTCGAAATGAATTGTTGGTTCTACTAGAATTTTTATTGAGGTCATTTTCACCTTTTTTAAGCCTTTGAAGTTTTTTGGGAAATGTGCCATGCTTCGAGACTTGTGCTAGTGACCTGGCACACTAGGTGCCCTTTTTGGGTCTCGAGCACTATTCTCGGAGCCTTGGTGTATGGGAGTTACATATTGATTCAATGAGATTGAATCCATAAAGTTCTAATTGCATTAGGAGTCTAATTCACTATTTATTGCTAAGTTGTTCTAAAAATCCATAGGGTCACACACCTAAAAGGAGTTTGACAAAGATTTAATGAGATTGAATTTCCTAATGATATTTAATATCATTGGAAGATGAATGAAGAAGAAGAAATGAGCAAATAGGCTTGGGACACACTTGCAAATGAAAAGTCCAAAAAATTAGGATTTTTGGACTTAGGCTTTATTGAGTCCAAACTTTTAATTATTCTTGCATCAGATTTTTTATGGGTTTTTAAAAATATTTAAAAGGTCTTAAATCAGAGTAATTATTTATCTAAAATGGGGCCTAAGAGTGCGATATAGGATTGATGAAAGTGGGGCTGAAGTAGATTACACATATGCCTATTAAAAGGCTTATGCATATAGGATAGAAAAAGGCCCAATTAATAGGTCCATTCTAGTCTGACTTCGGCCAAATTTTATGCATTAAAATCTCATCTCAATAGGGTTTATTTATGATATATATAAACCTTATTGTAGCAGCCACCATAAGGAGATATTTTACTATAGAATTTCTACATAGAATAATTAAAACACATGTTTTCTTCTTCCTCCTTCATCCGCTTGTAATTCCTACTAGTATTTGAAATTGCAATTTGATCTCTTTTAAAAACTTCTTGTGTGGATTACCTTAGAGGTGTTCCTTAAAGAGGATCAGTGTCATTTACAACAACCTGATGAGTAGAGCTCACGAAATGAATTTGCTGTTATCCTTTTACGGTACATCATGAAATGCTGTTAGATTAAATGTTTAGGATGATTTTTAAATTATTCAAGTCCACTATCATTGTTGGTTTCTCTCAAAATTTTAAATTTTCCACTACATATGGTTGAGAAAAAACAACACAAAAAGTTATCTCAAGTATCAAGAGTTATGCTTTTTACTCTAGTGCTTTTACTTTATTATGATATATACATAGCTAAAGGATTAGGTATAGCTAAAGATACATGAAATAGTTGAGTGTTTAATAGGGGATTCACCACCCTAGATTATAATAGGGAGTTTATCTCATAGTTTTAATATGTCTTTATTCAAGAAATATTGGCCAAAGTGAAAAGCAAGTGTGAATTAAATTTACAAGAGTATTTTAGATATAAAGATATAAATATACTTAATTAAGCATTGAGTTGGCACAAGTCCATACTCAAACCTAAACAAGATAAAATATGATGAAAAGATGAATTGCACAATAATTGAATATGGAATGGTTAAGTCAAAACACTTGACTTTTTGACACTCGAATAGTCTAGAAGTGTGGTTAGATACCTCTCAAGACTTGTACATAAGTGAACCATTAATTAGGAATTTATTATGGACTTGATTGGATTGAACTAGAAGAGTACCAGTTAAATTAGAACTCTAATTCATTATGTATTGGCAGTGTGTTTCAAAAATCCATAAGGTCACACACAAAAGAAATGGGAGGAGATTCAAAGAGTTTTAATGGTTTAATGATATTAGATATCATTAAATGATGACTTAAAAATTAAGAAAAAATAATTAGGCTAGGAGCTCAGTCAGTATGTAGAAAACTAGAAACTAGGGTTTATGAGTGCTAAACCCTATTTAGAATAATATGTGGTGCTATTAGGGTCATATTTAAATATAACTTTTATGTGTTAAAAGGGCCATAAATTATACCATTAGCTAATTAATTATTAGGCCTTATTGAGCCATATAAAATCGACCCTAGTAGGTAAGTGTGCATTATTAGTTCCTATGGACTAATATACAATGGAAATTAAACATCCATGAAACCTTAGCAAAGGTTAGGACATCAAAAAATTGAAAAACAAAAAATTAAAGAATTGATAGAATAAGAATTTACAATAAATTCTTTACATAATTCCAATTTGCTACTTTTCACCTCACTAGGTTGTCACAAACCAGAGTGATCCTCTCGAGAAGACCTCCAAGGTATCCCTACCGATAGCAAATTTAGTGAGAACTCTTCAAGAGGAGCACAAGTGAATTTTGTTTTTAGGTGTGAGTAAGAAATAAAATTCTAGAAGGAATAAGAAGGAGAAGGCTCAAAAAAAGGTGAATTTGCGATAATGGAAGAGAAATGTTCTTTTTGCTGTGGCTCCTCTTTTGTTAACAACTTCACAAAGGTTTTTATAAATCCTTTTTATTCACCCTTAGGTCAAATTTTCCTACCCTTAAACTTCTAATAGGCTAAAAAATGGGCTTTTAATTAATCAATTAAAAGGCCTAATTCTGACCCACTCACTTAAAACATTTAATTAACACTTAATTAATATTTTAAGATTTTCTCTTTAGCTCTAAGCCTAATAAGCCTTCTCATTTTATTTCTTCTTTTATAATGACATCTATTATCATTAAATACTTTATAGTTTTACCTCATTAATTTGCTTCTATTAGTGTTTGACACTCTGAGTTTTCAAAGCACGTTGGTAGTACATAGTGGATAAGAGTCCTAGTCTAATAGGGATTCTTATGGTATAATCCAATTAGTCCAGTAATTACTTCCCAATTTACTATCCACTTATGTATAGGTCTAGAGTAGTGTCTAGCCACACATTAAGACTACCTAAGTGTTGGAAATGTCAAGTTGTTTCACTTAACTCTTCTATAAATACTTATTATGCAATTTATCTTTTCACCAAATTTTATCTCATTTAGGTTTGAGTATAGACATGTATCAACATAATTCTTGATTAGGTATGTTAAATCAAGGCCTATAAATGTTAGTTCTAATATCTAATCCTTTATTCGAAAAATAACCTTGTGAATCTCAATCACACTTACATTTTACTTTGGCCTAGGATTTTCGAAATAAAGGAATATTAGAATAGTGAGATAAACACCCCCAATGTAATATAATATGGTGAATCCTTTATTGATCACTCAAATACCTTCAATTATTTTAAACTATACCCAATCACCATACTATATATACATCATGATGAGGTAAAAGGACTAAAGTGAAAAGCATACTTCTCCATACTTAAGATAACCTTAGTGATCTCAAGTCATAAGATACTTGCACAATTTTATGATGAGATTATTTCACTGATATAGATTATTTATCCATGTAAATATTCTCAAGTCAAGCCTCTAATGAACTTGTTTCTCAAACAAGCATCCACATGTTATCTCCAAGCATTACCATGCTTTTTTCTTGTTTGAACTAATGTTTGACTAGGTTAAAGAGAATAACATATGCTAGTCTATTTGCATTAACAATATCCTATCTTATTAATAATATGACTAGGGATAGTTTTGGTATTTCACATTTGCATGCAATAAGAATCTCACATTATGAATGCATCATAATTTCCTCTGCACTATGAATGTGTTAGGGACTTTATTACATATTTTAAGATCATATCAAACAAATGAATTAACATAAGCATTGTAGTAATAAAGAATTCCTTTTATTATAAACCAAAGTTTATTATGTACACAAAATATCTCTATTACATGCAAGCTCTAGGGCATACTTCTAATAATCTCCTAGTTGCCCTAGAGCCAATCTCTCATGTACCTAATACACATATTATTTACATAGAGATTGGATCTATTATAAGACAGTGCCTCAGTGAGAGGATCAATAATGTTCTGATCATTGGGTAGTCTTTCAATCTTTACTTCTTGCCTTGCTACTATCTCTCTAAAGAAATGGTAATACCTCAGTACATGCTTGGATCGTTGATAAGACTATAGTTCCTTGGCTTATGCAATAACCTTATTGTTGTCATAATACAAAGGTATTAGGTCTTTAATGGTTGGTACCACTTCCTAGTTTAGTGATGAGCTTCTTGATCCATATAGCTTCCTTAGCTATATCGAGAGCTACAATATGCTTTGCCTCAGCTATTAAGTCTATAGTTGTATCCTACTTGGAACTCTTCCAACTAAGTAAACTCTTGCAAACAAGTATACAAAACTTAACTAGGATTTGTAATCATCTTTATCAAACTAAAAGTTAGAATCTATATACCTACTTACTTGTGAACCCCCTTCTCTATATACCAACAATAAATCCTTAGTTCTTCTCAAGTACTTAAGCAAATTATTGACAATCTCCTAATGTTCTTTTCCATATATGGGTTGGAATCTACACATGACACTCAAAGCAAATGCTACATAAGGTCTTGTATATAACATAGCATATATGATAGATACTATAGCCGAGGCATATGGGTTCCTACTCATATATTCTCTCTCCTTTTGTGCCTTATGATGCATAGACTTAGAAATGATTTTTTCATGAGTCAATAGATTGAATCCTTTTTTTGAGATATCTATGTTAAACCTCTTTAGCATCTTATCTATATATTTAGACTATGAAAGACAAATCAACCTCTTAGATCTATCTTTATAGATCTAAATCCCTAATATGTAGGTTGCTTCACTAGCATCTTTCATAAACACATGATTCATCTAGATTTTATGAGAAACCAAATTCTCTGATTGTCTTATCAAATGGGATGTTCTAGCTTTTAAATACTTGCTTTAGTCCATAAATGGAATTTTTGAAGCTTGCATACCTTTTTGCTATTTATGGATATGAACCCCTCATGCTATGTCAATTACACCTACTCTAATAAGTTCTAATTAAGGAAAGCTATCTTCACATCCATTTTCCACATCTCATAATCATAATGATCAGCAATAGT
>CANXYI010113673.1:0-32576 GCA_948208565.1 Hura crepitans
CAAATCCTATAGAATCCCAATACCATTAATCTTCATTTAAATTTCTAAAATTTCCTTAATGAATAAATAATACTCTATGGCAAAAAATAAATAATATTAGAAGTAGAATGGTGATTTCGCAAACACGTTATATTTCAACTAATAAATGAAAAATAAAAATTTTATAATTTTAATTTAATGATTCATAATTATGCATTCAATTCGAATTATCATAATAAACACTCAATAAAATGATTTTTTATATGAAAAATGAGATAATTTATATAGTAGATCCCTCGACTTGAACCTTTATAACATAGAATCCTTTAACTTTCATTTGTAATATTAAAATTATGCAATTTATAATGATATAATAATGAAGTGATTTTAATGGGTGGTGCGTACTGTTACTAACACCACTATTATTGTTTTCCTTGCCATATTACCAGCATCACCAGTGTTACTATTGATATTGTGACATGATTTATAAAAATATAACATATTATACGAATATTTATTTTAATAAATTCTAGTTATAGTGATAAATTCATTTTAATTGAAAAATATGTATATATGCTAAAATAAATAAAATATTTTTTAAAAATTAAGAAAAACTAAAACCAAATTTTAATCTTTAAAAATTAAAAACTGAAAAGAAAAAGTAATACCAAATGCACGTTAAGCTTTGGGTTAAAATAAAAAAACGTCATAAATCTAAATTGAAAGACCAATTATATAAATTCCTCGTGAAAAATGTTTTGAATATTTTTCGAGAATGGGGACAAGGTAATTTAACCACCTGTATTCCGTACATCAATAATTACAAAACTACCAACTGAAAAGAGCAAATATAAAGTGACCTGAGGCCTCATTGACAAGCTCAATGCTACTGCTGCCAAGATGAAAAAGAACAAAAAGGAACGCATACGTGGCAACAAGCAGAGACGACTTGACGCAAAAAAGGTGAGTAACACTGTGAAGTTTATAAATTTCTAGCAAAAGAGTCAGAGAGATACGCCAAAAGAAGTTCGAAACGATAAGATTCCTCCGAGTGGAGAGTCACGAGCCACGAGGGGGGTGACCGACAGATTTGTACGGACCTCACCTAATTTTTTTTCTTAAAAATTAAAATTAAAGTGGAATTAAAAGAAGAAAAAAGAAAAAAAAGGCTGGAGCATTGAACAGCTAAGCTAGTTATATTATTGAAAAAAAATATATTTTTGTAATTATTTTTTAAAGTTTTTGCAAGAGAATCGCTCTTACTATTTTTCAATTTAGTTTTTGAAAAAAAAGAAAAAAATGCTATCTCGTCATCACATGATATTTTATAATAATTTTTAACAATAAAAGAATTCCTGTATATAATTAAATTAATAATTTATTTTAATCGAATTAAACTGAATTAACCGTAAAGTACAGTGATGTACTAGGAAAGGGCAGTATCTATCCTTTCAAAGACAAAATTGGGTGGAAGACAACACAACACTTGCCCCACTAATTTATAAATTTTTAAATAAGTAGACGAACAATATATATAAAATTTCTCATGCATAAACTAAATTCCGCTGCTTTTTTACGTGGAATCTATGGGTACTAGGAGCACTTTCTATTTTTCATTTACCATAGGCTCGGATGAAAAGTTGCAGGGGTGAGCAAATGTTGAATAATTTAAAATCTGAAAGTTTGATAATTTATATAATTTGATTTTATTTGAATAATTCAAAATTTTTTGAAGCTCGATTTAAATAATTTAAAATTTTTTAATTAAATAAAATTATTTTTTTATACTCTAATCACAATTTTAATAAAAAAAAATTGATTAAATTTAACACATAAACATTAAAATTAATATAAAATATAATCATTTTATAAATTTAATCAATAAATTAAAAATATATAATTAATAAAATAATTATTTGAGTTGGATCGAGTTATTTGAATTTTATTAAAAAAATCAACACGACACAAAATTGAAAATTTTAATTTTTTTAACTTAATTTGTCGAATATCCAGAGAAAACCAAAAAATCAGTTCAAATTAAATTATATTAATCGGATTTTCGAATCGGCCTCTTTCACTCATCTATGAAAATTTGTTCCTCTTCATTGGATTTAGCAATGAAGTTAGAGATAAACAAAATTTATATTGGAGTTTCTAAGCATAAATAATTTCTTTAATTCAATTTTTTTACAATTAAATCAATTATTACTTTTATTTAGTGGGACACTGTTTTTGATGAAAATTATGATAATGATGCACTGTTTACATGTACTTTACCATGATATATTATAGATAAAATAAGTTCATAAAATATTTTTTAATATTAATATTGTTTACTATATCAATTTAAAACACTTTAAATCAACAGTATTTCAAAAATTAAAATTTTAATTTTATAATTAAATCGAATTGAATCAAATTAAATAATTTTTATATAACTGTATTGTGAAAAAGCATATTTTGTCTTTTTGTTCCATTCTTTAAAAAAAAAAAAATTTCTCTCTTTCTCCCTTATCATTAGCTAAGTGGAAGCCAAAGTTTCTAAATTCAAGAAAGTTTACGGTACTTTTTATCTTTTTTATATTTTAAATTTTTTAATCATTATATCATATTTTTTTAATTGTTTATTAAAAAATAAGATATCAAAAAGTGAAAAATAAAGTAATTAATAATAAAATTTATTATTTATTCAATAACAATAAACACTATTTTTTATTATTAAAAAAATTTATTATTCGCTGTTTTAATTTGTTAATGAGAAGTTAAACATTATCTGAATAATTTTTTATTAATTATTAAATTTATAAATAATTGCAAAATTTCTGATTAAACCGAATTTTTTTGCCGTACATAGTTTTCTTCTATTGTCTCTAATTTATCACTGGGCACATTGAGCACAGTAGTGAAGAAAAAGTTTCTGCAATTTATCATTGGGAAAAATAATAATAATAAAAAAAGTTTATATAATTTATTTTATTATAATATAATGCGCATTCCGTCAAAAACAAGCAACCGTTAACTTGGTACAACGGTTGCCTTTATTATTTTGGTACCAGAATGGCCCATAAGCACAGACAACCATCATTTCCGTCAAAAGCAATTGTACGTGCATGACACATGCATATTTTCACGTAAATTTAACATTGCCGTCAATAAGTTTCAATTTAATAATATTATAATACTTGAGTGGGAAACTGAACACATTTGTATTCATAAAACATGCCAACTTATGCGAAATTGGTATGATAATAACGTACCTGATTGAATTTTTAATGTGATAAACTATGTTTTCTAATTTTAATCATTTAATTCAAAGCTTGAGTTTATCAAATTGAGATTGTTAATAATTAGCATTCTCCTAAGTTTAATTTAGAAATATTTTTGATTGCGTTAGGTTTGATAAAGAAAATTGCCAGTAATTACAAACGATTTCGGATATACATAATAACCCGGTTTACCCATGAAATGATAAAATGGACAGACCTTAGTTACTTTAAATGGAATTTTTTAGATGGTAAGTAAAGCAATTTGTATTAACGCAAATTAAATTAGTGGATAAAAAATATAAATGGAAAGTAAATTAATGGATGGAAAACCGATTTATATAAATGGAAGTTCTCTTCTGAAAAAACATGGATGGAAAGTATATTAACTTACACAAAAGCAAATTAAATCCAATTTAATGATTATTATCCTTGGAAATTAAATTAAGCAATATTTATTTTTTTATATAATAATTATTTAAATAATGCAACACATATTTATCCAAAACAAGTTATGAACTTGGTCGTTTTATTTCTTTTTGTTGATTAGCATGTAGAATTGTGGTGCTAAAAATAAATGAAATCAAAACGAATAAGTTTATACTTGTCTATATTTTAATTTTTTATAAATTATAAATAAAATTACAAATTCTAATATGTGTTTAATAAAAATTTTAAAATCCGATTGGTTAAAACTGCGATCCAGTGTTTCACTCTGATTCGAGGTTGAATCTGATCTATGCAAATGAGGATCTAAAGGTATTCCCCATTGCACAACCTATTTACAGTCACCAAACTCTCGCTATCAGTGCAATAAGTAACAGAGAACAGGGGACCACTAACGGCGTGACCGACTCAATAAATAATAATCAACAATCGATCCCACCTCAACCCTAACTGTGGAGTGACGGAGTCATTACTCAACAAAAACAGAATCCTAGTACAGACATTGAACTCTCGCACGTGCCAAATGTCAAACATGCGTTGCCACGTTTGCCTTCGTCGTGTTCGGTTGGTCACGTGTTTCGCCCTCGCTCGACGCTTCACACGCCGGAGTAACTGGACATTTTAATCGGACAGCTATGCCCCCATCTGGACGACTTAATTACCATAATATATACGTAAAACCTAAATCTTAAAAGCAATATCTAATATCCAATTATGAATTTTAGCAACGAGACAGAATTAATTCATTAAATTTTATACTTTACTTCTTTACCGGGAAAAGAAGTTACCAGTTCAAAGAAGTGCTAGCACATATAAAACTCTGGTCTTCGTGTTTGGTTGATTCACATTTTCTCTTACCTTGGGAAATTAAGAGCTTTTCTTAATTTTCTTGGGCTATCAAGTGAGTGAAACAGATCTAATCTCAGGTATTGACTTAATCTTCAGGTGACTTTTTACCCCTTCTTTTTTTCTGATATGCATATATGCATGTACATTCTGTTACATTAGTTGAGCTACAGGAGAATAGAATGGCATTATCTGTGGAGATTGCTGAAAGAGAATATGTAGGGATTCGGTTGTTCGTTCTGTTTGTATCTTTTTTATTTTTTGTTATCAGAAACATCTAATTTTTAATTTATACTAATTCATGGAGAAAATCCCTGTGGGTTGAACTCCATGATCTGCGCAATAGAGAACTGCAGTCTAATTTGACAAATTTTATAGCCTAAAAAAAGAATTGTTGCAGTCCTAAAAAAAAAATGAACTGGTAAAACTGGGTAGTCGCCTTATTCATTTCTATTATTATTATTATTGGTTTATGTTCCTCTTACATGTTACTAAGTTGAAATTTTCGGATTACATCCCTTGATGAAGTCCCAGTTTCTTGCAGTAAAATGGGGGTAGATGAAGATTTTCATAGAAAAACACCATTCACCTCATTTATATGGGCTTAAGACTCGTGCCAGGCAACTGGAAACGAGTCTTGCTCAAAGAAAAGCTGAAGAGAAGAAAAAAAATAGAAGAAAATCCGAACCTGTTTATCGAGCCCAAGAATGGCGATAAGCAGAGATGACCAGAGACAGCAACAGCTAGGCGAAGAGTCATGGATTCCAATATCTCCGTTTAAACAGGTGATCTACACAAACAGGCCAGGAAACCAGATTGAGCAAGACCAATTAAATTGCTTAGGATCAAAGAGGTTTTCATCTGATTTTCCTTCAGAAACTAGAAATCAAATATCGGGTTCTGTCAACAGCAACTGGGAAGCAGCTTTGCAAATTAAAAAGGGCAATACCGGTGATAGTGCTGAACCATGCAGAGAATTTGTCAAAAGCACAACCAGATGGAATTTTACATCACTTT
This sequence comes from Hura crepitans, assembly GCA_948208565.1. NCBI lineage: Eukaryota > Viridiplantae > Streptophyta > Magnoliopsida > Malpighiales > Euphorbiaceae > Hura > Hura crepitans. The sequence goes on from CANXYI010113673.1 coordinate 5,553, forward strand.
TGGCACTCCAAGATCAAGCCTCAGCTGCATTCAAAAGTACAGCATCATATGAGGATGGTGATTTCTTGCTCGGACCAAACATTCAATGGAGTGACAATTTTGGACAAAGATCCCAACGTAAGCACAATCTCTCCCTTTTTTTTCTGGCTTTCCATTTTCACTGTCACACATGCTAATCTTATTAGTGTGGTATTTAGGAAACCAAGTTAGCTTTTAAGGGGACAGATATCGATGAGTTGATAGGATAAGACATTGTGATGTCAAAATTTCAATAAATACCCAAGATAACCAGTCTACTGGAACTAATTTTACTCATGGAAAGAATGATCAGAATTTCATCCTTAAGTCAATTCATCCGAAAAAGGAAAAAGAAAAAAGGATTAGGACAAGAATTTACCAATTTATTGCCATGAAACTCTTAATTTAAGTACTGTAATTCTGTCAAGCTTAAAATTATAGTATACCTGCAGTTGAATTGCCTATCACTCATGAAACTGCCGATGATCTTACATTACTTCTCGGAGAAACAGCAGAATCAAGCTCTAGTAGAACTGCCAATCAGATGGCACCTGTGACACCAGAGAAAGCTGCAAGAGCAGAATGCAGACAAGAAGCTCAAGTGCAACACTTATGCATAAATGAGAGAGCTATTCAGGAAATAAATGAGCAGGAGAGCGAAAATGCTGTGTTAGTAGTTGACGGCGAACTAGCAAAAGATTCATCATTTGCAGCAGTTTCCACAGCACTAACTGAGACAGGAAATCCTGACATGCTGGGTGAAACACCACAGCAGAAGCCTAGGAGGAAAAAGCACAGGCCAAAGGTAATTACAGAAGGCAAACCTAGGGCTAGAAAACCAGTGACCCCAAAAACCACTCCTTCCATAGAAAGCCCAACTGGTAAGAGGAAGTATGTAAGAAAGAAGCCGCTTGACAAAGCTCCAGCAACTCCCCCAGCAGACTCCAAAGAAAATTCAACAGGTAAGAGGAAATATGTCCGGAAGAAAATGCTGGGCCAAATGTCAATGCCTGTGGCAGAACAAACTGGAGAGCCTGCGAATCCACAAGCACCTATGCCTGCCAATAAGTCTTGCAGGAGGTCTTTGAATTTTGACATTGAAGGACAAGCCGGGAATGAAAATTCCAAATGTAAGCAAAATTCTAATGGAGATTCTCAACCACAAGCACAAGATGTTAGCGGAGAGAATCGATCAAAAACATCAACTGTGACTCTAGGGCATGGAATTGAAGTTATGGTAGAGGCCACACAAGCAGGTAATGGATATGATTTTACTCAATCTCTCAATCAAATGCTTCAAGATTACATTTCCTTGCCAGAAAAAGCACCAATTCCTGCTGAGAATCATCCTGCCAAAAGAAAAAGAAGTTACAATTGCCAAGAGAACAATCAAAAAGGGGGAGACCAAATTAACACTCATTATGCACAGCAGAACACTGCACAGATCATGTTGCATACTAACACTCAATTGGCGCCGCTGGAAACAAATGCCTTCAACTGGAACCCCAGCACAACTTTGACTAAGGAAATACAAGCAAACAGCACAAAATGGAAACTATACACCTCCATTCCCCAGCAACGTAACTGCAGCAAAAATCTAGTGGGGATCCACCATAATTCTCTAGCTGCATATGAGACACAGCTTTTGGTAAAGTTTCCAGGCCTTGCCAAGAAAAAGAGAACTGGAAAAGGACAAAGTTCAATCACATCCAGCACATCTTTTGTGAGTGCTGCAAAAGACATGGCGGGACTAGAAATAACAGGTGCACCATAAGAACCCCATTGACTCAAAACATATTAGATGATTGCTTGATTTTTACTTACAGATACTAATGAAATTCCAGGTGCACTCGGGGGTACAGGACACCTTCAATATAAGATGCAAACTTCAGGTTCCATCTTAACCAAAACAGAGAGATCAATGAAAAAGAGAACCAGGGGCCCTACTCAGCTTCGAGACTTGGCTTCACTCATCAATATTGCAAGTGGAGAGATGCACAAGAGTTTCACAGTCAAACAAGCACCAATGAGCTACAATGTGCAGCATCTTGGGGATTTAAATGGGCCCCATGCATGCATGGAAGCTCTGACTTCAGAGACATGTAAAACAATGACAACAAAAAAGAGAACTAAGAAAAGAGTCAGTTTGGTCGACTCTGCATCATCAAGTACAAATGTCGAGCAGTTCAATGGAAAAATCATCTTGTACAATCAGGATAAATACTCACCAGAGCTTTCAGGTACTCAAAGCAAGAACTATCTGCAATTCTTACTTAATGAAAATAATAAGAATCATGTTTACCAGACAATTACTTCCAAATTTTTGAGTAACTTATCAATCCTTTCAAGTACCATTCTCATTCAACTAGCCATTTGATGCAGGCATTACTACACAAGTGATATCGAAGGAGATTTCTTCTGTTGATGCTATTGTTGAGCAATTGCAACATTTAGACATCACCAGGGAAAGTAGTAGCATTGCATACGAAAAACAGAGTGCACTCATTTCTTACGGTGTTGCAAGCAAACAACAGAATGCACTGATTCTTTATAGAAATGATGGGACTGTTGTACCCTTCACTGGTGCATTCCAACCCATCAAGAAACGACGGCCACGGCCTAAGGTTTACCTAGATGACGAAACTAACAGAGTATGGAAACTTTTGCTGGGAAACATCAACAGTGAAGGCATTGATGGAACTGATGAGGAGAAAGCAAAGTGGTGGAAAGAAGAAAGAGAAATGTTCCGTGGGCGTGCAAACTCATTTATAGCACGGATGCACCTTGTACAAGGTACCAAAACTTTTTGCTAAATGTGCTCTTATACGAGCAATAGTAATTAATAGCCAACTCAATCTGGACATCATGGATTATAATTAACTACCATTAAATTGTTAGCAAAATCTATCAGCAGTGATTTATGATATTAATATTTTGGACCTATCAAGCATGGCAGTCAGAATTTTATTAAAAATATATGAACGACACAAGTCCAAGTAATGGCACACAAACATGTCACTGGTGATTTCCAACTGTTGAACATATTAAAGACTTATAAATTTCTGTTATTAACTGTAGCAAATCAGGTAACACTATTGATATATCCAGATATTTGGAAGACTTTAAAGGTAAAACTGTAAAAGAAACCCAAGGCCTTAAAAATGCAGGGGATTTTAGAAAGTTTGAAATAAACAATTAGATGTTTTACAATTAATACAACATAATGGCATTATTCTACGTTAAAAAACATCCAATTACCAGTTCATCTTATAGAACTTTATATGTTGCATTTGACTGAATATTTAGTCCCAAAATTATGATGTTATTCTGTAGGGGACAGACGCTTCTCTCAATGGAAGGGATCAGTTGTGGACTCTGTGGTCGGAGTGTTTCTTACTCAAAATGTCTCTGACCACCTTTCTAGGTAAAAATGGGTTCCAAGGGAATTTTCTTATAGTATTTAAGCAAAGCAAGAGTGGAAAACTTATCTGTTCATTTTCTGCAGTTCAGCATTTATGTCTATCGCAGCACGCTTTCCTCTGAAGTTGCCTACAACTAGAGATATGACAGACTCAGAAATTGACAAGCCAATAGTATGCATGCCGGATCTTGAAGATACAATAAAATGGAATGAGATGTCAAATCAATCAATTTTTTACCAAAGTTCCCCGGCCCTCCATGATTCTGAGCTCGAGGACGAAAGAGAGGCAGCTTACAGCAATGAATCATCAACAAGCAGTACTGGCGTTGTTAGCTCTACAAGTGGTCTTGAAACTTGTTATGACCCAATGGAGAAAAGACCAAGCAAAAGGGTCACCAAGACAGTGGATAGCTGTTATATAGAAGAAAAAAGGAGTGCAACTAATGACACATTTTCATCTCAAAATTCTGTGGTTTCATCACAAAACTCTGCAGATTCTCCCATTGCTCAAACTGTTGAAAGAAAAGAATTATTCTCAGAGAACAACTCAAAAGCAGAAGATCAAAAATCCATACCCACTAGTTTGAACAGCTCTAATTCTTTTGTGGAGCTCCTGATAAAGGCCGGGTCTAGCAAGTTACATGAAGTTCAAAATCATGCATATGGTACTGTCATGTCCAATCAGAACTCAAGAAACGAGTGGAAGAAAACCCAAAATGTGGAAAATGATCTCCACATGCATAATATGTATACTGTAGATAGCTCAAAAAGCTCCTTAGAAACATTTGTGGCCCAAGCCCCATTTAACAACAGTCATTTGCACCATCCCCTGGAATTACATGGTCGAGAAGCTGAGCAATGTAAGATGATTATGTTGGAAACAGGATATTTCCACATAACCAAGAATAATGGCAGAAACTGTATGAAAGAAGAAAGTTCCTTCACATCACGATCTGCTAGTCAAATTACAGACGAAAATGATCTGAACAATTCTGCCCATAGGACATCAAGTTATCCAACTGCAAATAATCCGCCATGCAGCAACATGCAAAAAGACCAGCACTCGGCCATTCATTCTCAAGGTGGCATTGTTGAAGGCCTTTTCATTGTTGAGAAATCAGAGAATCAAATAGAAAGCAGTGAACTGCAGCAAAATCGGAGCTTGCTAAATGTCTCAAGGAAAAGCCAAGATATTGTGGAAAATAGCGATACACTTGATAACCAAGGAAAGAATCTGCAGAAAACGAAGGAACTGGATTTTGTTAACCATGGCTTTTCAGAAATTAAAGAGCTTAACGAGATGAATGAAGCTAAAAGAAAAGCAAAAAGTAGAAGAGTTGGAAGGGAAATAAGAGATGATGTTGACTGGGATGCTTTGAGAAAAGAGGCAGAAGCCAATGGAAGGAAAAGAGAAAAGACACCAAACACAATGGATTCACTGGACTGGGAAGCTGTAAGATGTGCAGATGTTAACGAGATTGCCAATACGATCAAAGAGCGTGGGATGAACAATATGCTTGCAGCAAGAATAAAGGTGCCAATATTGCATTCCAAAACAAAAATTATCGATGTATTTTTACTTGTCGTACATAGGACTTCCAGGTTACTTGATGTTAACTAATAACTTTATGCAGGATTTCCTAAATCGATTAGTTAGAGAACATGGAAGTATTGATCTGGAATGGTTGAGAGATGTTCCACCCGACAAAGCAAAGTAAGCTCAACACATCAAATCTTAAAACTACTTGAATCAATTAAAATACTTGCGGTTATCATATTGCCATTGCACAACTGTTTTGCCAGTAAAAACATATAGAGAGAAAAAAAAGGTTTATGAGCCCTTTGGCCTATATTAGCATAAAATCAAATTGTTATTGCAGAGAGTATCTGCTAAGCATAAGAGGACTGGGACTGAAAAGTGTGGAGTGCGTACGACTCCTAACACTTCACCATCTTGCTTTTCCAGTAAGTTCTAACAAGCTTAAGATATGCTAGAAATAGAAAGCCATATGTCAACTTTTATCGCTGAATAACAGGTTGATACAAATGTCGGTCGAATAGCTGTGCGATTGGGCTGGGTCCCTCTGCAGCCATTGCCAGAATCCCTTCAGTTACATCTTCTAGAGCTGTTAGTATCTTGAACTAAAACTATTGACACTAATTACATGTTCTTATAACAAAATTAAGGATGATGTTTCTGCACAGGTATCCAGTGCTGGAATCGATTCAAAAATATCTTTGGCCACGACTGTGCAAACTCGACCAAAGAACACTGTATAGACAAATTTCACTTGATCTTCATATCCTACTCATCAATACGTCTAACATAAAATCTGTCAACTTGTTCTTAAATAAAATCGTTCACTAATCCATTGCAGAATCAATTAACAGGTATGAGCTACATTATCAGATGATCACATTTGGAAAGGTGCAAATTACTAACTTTGAACCTCAAATTATGTGCTTGCTTCTCTGGTTAATGAGAAGTAGAAGCTAAGAGCGTAGGTCATGAGATTTATGCAGGTATTTTGCACCAAAAGCAAACCCAATTGCAATGCATGTCCAATGAGAGGAGAATGCAGACATTTTGCAAGTGCATTTGCAAGGTTTGCACATCCTCTTTTCCAATTCTTATTATGATATTGCCAAACTAGTAAAAGTGCATGATTTAGTCCTGTTCTGCACAGTCTACATCATTTATTATATGCTCATAATAAAAACTAAGGTGAAAGGTCAAAAATATATTTCGCTATGTAGCTGAATCTACAAACAGTGAAGCCATAGTCTATCTAGGCATAAGAATTCCACAAGGAAAATCATGGGAGGACTTCTTACGTTAAGTGGCATGAATAGAATATGGAATTGATCAACTTGGTTATTTTCATCTAGCATTAGCATGACCAACGAAAGAACAACAAACCCTATGTGCCAAGCTTGGTCTCAAAATTATTCCCTTGAAATATGTGACAAAAGCAAGATTTACTATGCTATCTTACTTGTGAATTATATTAAGTTCAGTGCGAGGCTCGCCCTGCCTGGGCCAGAGGAGAAAGGTATAATGAGTGCAACTGAATTCAGAATAGATCAGCCAAAGCCTGCAGGGATGGTTGATCAACTGCCACTGCCTCTACTCCAGGCAACTGAACAATCGGAAGAAAATCAACAATTAGAATCAAAACGCCACTCAGAAGCAAGAAATGTAGTTAGAAATTGCGAACCCATTGTTGAAGAGCCATCATCACCGGAACCAGAATGTACTCAAGTAACAGAAAATGATATGGAGGATACCTTCTCTGAGGACCCTGATGAAATCCCTACGATCAAACTTAACATTGAAGAGTTCACTCAAAATTTGCAGAACTATATGCAAACAAACATGGAACTTCAAGAAGGTGACATGTCAAAAGCACTAGTTGCTTTGTCTGCAGAAGCTGCTTCTATCCCAATGCCTAAGCTTAAGAATGTGAGTCGGCTCAGAACAGAGCACCAAGTGTAAGTAGTCATATCCTTGAAAGAGCGAATGCTATTAAATCCAAGAGTTTGACATTCTTTGCTTTAAGCTTTAAACATAATAATCTACTGGGTATTTACCATATAGAATTTTGAATCATATTTAGCCCAAAACCCAAAAATTAGAAAACACATAAAACAGAAAAACAATTAGCTACTGCCCCCTCTTGTGCTAGTCGAAACAGCAAAGCGAAGTAGAGATGCCCCAAGGAAATGGCATGATAATCATAGACTAAAATGTTCCCAGCAAATTTTATGCTGTTGATTGTAACTGGTTCCTACTTATACTGATTCTTTATTCTCCTTTCACCACATGCAGATACGAACTTCCAGATTCCCACCCCCTTTTGCAACGAGTTAGTTGATTTTGCATCTACACGAACAGTTATATTACTTGCCTTTATTAGCAAGTTTCTTTCCTAATGGATTTTTTGTCCTTTCTAACGCAGTTGGATAAACGAGAGCCTGATGATCCATGCTCGTACCTTCTCGCCATATGGACACCAGGTAACTGAATGTATAGACTTGCTATTATAGGTTCCTTTCTGCACACCAGCAATCACTCTAGCTTAGCTCAGCCAAAAACCTGTGCAAACCTGACTTGCCAATCAAAACAAGCAAAACCAGGCATTAGCTATGAGCTTTTGAAAAAATGCACACAGATGGAGAAAAAGAGTCCAGATTTTACAATGGTTGGTAATAACTTTAGATCCTTAAGTACTACAATATACATTATTTGTTATACGAAGCTAATAATTTTGATTCCCTAAGGAAAGGAAAAACCTATATACAGATTACCACGCATGTGGTGGCATGTTAAACAATTAGTCAGTACTTTCAAGATGGATTTTCAAAATCCTCATACAAGTTAAAAAGTAACTAAGGCCTAACTACTGTTGGTACCTTCATAATGGATTCTCAAAATCCTCATACAAGTTTGCACTAAGAAACTTGCCTAAGTGACGAGTGAATTACACATATGGTCATCAAATTTTCACCATTATAACGTTGTAATCACAACAAATTTTTTGTTAACCAAAATATGCATAAACTATTGTTAATGCCGAAAATTGTCACGTGAAAGGACTCATAGGTAAAGGAACATTTTAAAAGCGACATGTGAGTCTGACATATCATCAACACATAGAAAATAAATGCAACACTAGCATATGCCACATGTCATCAAACCACCCAATTAACCCAATCAACAATTGATATATGCTGACGTGGCGCTATTCTTTGTGGAGTGATGTGTGTCAAATCCACATGTCGTTTCTAGAATGTTTCTTCAACTATATGTCCTTTCATATGGCAACTCTTGATATTAAACTTATATTCATAGTAAATTTTACTTTCTATGTAATTCAATGGTAGTTTATGTTTATTTTGGTTAAAAAAATATTTTGTGACCACAGCATTATAATGGCAAAGTTTAATAACCATTGGTATAATTCACTCCCTAAGTGATCAAAGATCATCAAAGTCGTATTTTGGTCTGGCTTATAGAATTGCAATGACCCACTAAAACCAGCCCAACAAATGTTATTCTCGTTTCAAAAAAGAGAAAGGAGTTCCAAATTGAAAAGAATGCCCTTGTAACAAATTAGGGGCAGCAATTAATATGGCCCACTCTCAGCCTTGGAACTAATTGAAGCTTGAGGGCCCATAGTTAATGCATAGTTCATGGCATGAGCTTATACGAATGACCATAAACTTTGCATCCTTTAAGACAAGATGTTCCAAAAGGATGATACGCAGAGCCTGAAAACTTCCAAGCGTCTTTTATCTTAGCTCACGTGTACTACTGTGCACGTATAATGCAAAAAATATGAGATCATTTACCTTGATTATAATTTTTTAAATATCTTGCCAATTGCTCTAATTAGGTGAAACGGCAAACTCTATTCAACCTTCTGAAAGTAACTGCAACTCACAAGAATATGGCAAACTGTGTGACGAGCCCACATGTTTCTCTTGCAATAATGCTCGGGAAGCAAATTCACAAATTGTTCGAGGAACTCTTTTGGTGAGAATATTTGTGCAAAAGTTTCGTCATCCTAGCATAAACAATTGACGGAACCAAAGCATACCAGATGCTAACCTACATTTATAATGCATCGTGTGCAGATACCATGCCGGACAGCAATGAGAGGGAGTTTTCCCCTCAATGGCACGTATTTTCAAGTTAATGAGGTAAAGTCCAAAACAAGGCATACTGAACTTATATCTGCAAGTTGTAACATCTTTTTTTAAACTTAAGATGAGACTTGTAATACACTTTCTATGAAGGTATTTGCCGACCATGATTCAAGCCTGAACCCAATTGATGTCCCTAGAGCTTGGATATGGAACCTACCAAGACGAACTGTATACTTTGGAACATCCATACCAACAATATTTAAAGGTAAAGTTTGAGTTAGATATCCCTAACAAATTGTACGAAATCAGATATTGGTGCTCAATTTCTCTTTTTGGTCAATCAGGTTTGACAACAGAAGGTATACAACACTGTTTCTGGAGAGGTAAGAGAACAATTCCAATCATCTAGTTTTGGCCATTATTTTTATTTTCAAAGGCTGGGAATAGAACATTGGTTTTTATTAGCTGCACGTAAAAGTAACAAAACCTTGTAACAAAAGATAGCACACATTAGTACGATTCAGCCTTGAAGTCTTCAATATACAAACTTGGGCCTATAACACTGCCTCAAACAACCAAGCAAGCAATCAACATTTTACTGACACTCCAAAATATATAACCACACAAGTGAAACGATAATAAAATTGTATGGTGCTTGCAATTATTAAATACTAATCTTACTAACTGCAAGTGAACTCTCACTTGATATTACAAATTTGCAATATTACATTTAATAATTTACAGGGGTGATATTTTCATTTATTTCCAATTCATATATTGCCCAAGCTCCATCAAACTAAATAAGGCCCTACATAAAAGAATGAAGACCTGCTTAAATCCCTAAAAGCTCCACATCAAAGCTTCCAATGTCTAGAAGATGGCCAAACGTGTGTCTAAACCTAGATATGCATCCACATGCAAGCTATGCGCACGTGAATGTGCAGCTCTCAAGTCTCAACTCCTAGGGTCTACTTCTAGTCAATTTATTTTACATTCATTTTCATCATAACCAAAAAGCAAACTTGTTAACAAACAATTTACAAGCTAGGACATGGTTTTCCTTCGGCTAAATGCACGCAAATGCTCTTAAAGCTGTCATATTATTAAAAAAATGGTAGTTCTCCTCCTGTTTCAGCTGATTGAACTTCATTAACATGAAGTACCAAAAGCATTGCTTAACTGCATGCACTCAATGAACTGCAGGGTATGTTTGTGTGAGAGGCTTTGACCAGAAGACGAGGGCTCCTCGTCCTCTGCTGGCCAGACTGCATTTCCCAGCCAGCAAAGTAAACAAGACAAAAGGCAAGGATTCAAATGACTAGCGGCAATGCCATATGCAGGAACAGATGACGGTGTTGGGTGACAGTAACCAGAAGCATCACATTCACATAGTAAAGTTGTTCATTGAGAAAAAGGTGAAATCCAGTAGATTTGTATGATCTCATAACGAATGAGCATGTAGTGTGTACATGGTTAACCAGGCTGTAATTTTGTAATTTTGTCAATGTACGCTCCTATTCGAGCCATTTCTCCGAAACAAGCTAGCATCACGTATAGAGTATGCGTATTAAATAGTCACTATTAAATGCATAAACGCATAAAATACTAAAGACCTGACTAAGCCGATTTTATAAACCAGCAAAGCGACATATAGAAAATGTTAACGCACATCCAAAAATGGGAAATAATGCCGTGGTTGTATTGGGGCAAAACAAAAAAACTACAGATCAAAACAATTTCTGCTCCATCAGCTCTCCCCGTTTGGTTAATAACAAATATAATCGAGCTGAAGATCAACCTCAAGAGAGCAAAACTACAACATCGAAGTCTGACGTGGTCTCAACTTCTTTGTTCGTTGCTGAAAACATAATCAACATAAGTGGCAAATGAGATCCAAAATACTTAATACCAGTACAATAGAATCCTCCGACGTGCTTCGACCTTTCCAATTTACTTAACTAACGCGTAAGAACTGCCATTGATTGAAACTAGAAAGTGTAAACGTAAAGCACAGCAATCTATTGTCACTTAAACCAACATCCTAGAAAAAAAAGCTGATGCACAACCATTTACGGAAAAGAATGCCATTGATATATTAAGAGAACGGAACTACAAATCAGAGTAATTTCTGCTTCATCAGCTCCCTCCATGTGATTAAGAACAAAAATGTTACAGCTCTAGAATATTCAAGGGCGGGCAAACTCAAAGCCTGAAACATGCTTAAACCTCTCCAATTCTACTAAACTTAAGCGGCATAAAAACTGCCAGTGATTCAAGGTATCGATCATAGGAAACAATCCAAACAATTCGTTTAGTATGTTTTCAGCAAATCTACCATATTCCATTCCAAGAGACAAGGATATGAAACGAATGGCGACAAAGAGAAGAATCAAACTCAAAAACAGCAAATCTCAAATTCGTAGATGGATCAACTTGAACATCCAAGTGCCTTTAGTCAATTGAAGAGTATGAGAACGTACCTTGCGATGTGATCCAACGAGTGAGGGCGAGGGAGAAAGGCTTTTATGAAATTTTAACGTTTTTGCCGCCTTTACCGCACTTTTCATTTCCCGTTTCCCTCTCGAGGCCTTCCATTTTAAGTTGGGCAATGCCCCCAGTATTTGAATTGCGCGCCACACGTGGCGGAAATTGGGCTTTTGGTGGATCCTTCCGGAGCCCGGAGACTGCCTGTCCACGTTAATTTTTTTGTAACAAAATTTATTTATAAATCAAATTAATAATGTTATTATTTCAATATTCATTCTTCTTTTAGAGGCTAAGAAATATGATGTGATTCGATTTCTTATTTGGAAAAACTTCTAAGGAATTGGTCATGATTTACCACAATAATCACATTATTTGTAAACCATAAATTTTGACTAGTTTTTAAAATTATACAGTTAGTTGTTTCTCCTGGATTCAAAAATATATTATTTAATCATAGATCATGAATACTATCCCATTTCATCATATAAAATAAAATCAAATGCGGAATAGAGTTATGAAGCAATCTTCACAAAGTTTTCCCGAGATTTCCTTCAGTTTGCATCCACTTTTTACAATTAGAAGTATTTTTTATACAGATAATAAAACTTTATTAATAAGCTAACTAATTTTAACGTTAATTCGATGCATTGAATATTAATTCTCAACCGTTAAATTAAAATATAATATTATTTTATTATACGTGAAACGGTTAGAATATAATACATTTAATAATATATCTAATCATTTCAATTATATCAAAGAGTTGTTTTTTAAATAAAAAAAATGTTATTTTTAATAAACAATACAAGAGGACATTAAATCCTTTAAAAAAAAAATTGATACAAAGCTGCCAAGTTGGATATAGCATGATCAGGATTCGAATTTTATTAATTGAGGAATATTGACACTTTTTCAATCAAGTTGTTGTGATCCCTTTTAGAACGAAAGTTGCAATTTTATTTTTGACTGATAATACAAATTGACAAATTTGATAGGGCAATAGGATCGTATTGGCACAAAATTGAATACATTTTTTTCAATTCTTTAGGCTCAAAATTTCAATTTGGATGACGTTATTATTATTCTTTTTAATGGAGGTTAGCACTGCCTGATTGCACTGATAACGACTAGGACGATATTTTATGTTTTTAATAAATAAAAAAATGATTATGGAATAAGGGCATGACATGAATTATCTTAATTCGTTAATTAAATACTTTTTTTTCTAATATAATCTATACAGTATTTGAAGTTTATTAGTCCGATTAATCTGAATCGACGCTATAAAATCAGATAAAATACTCCTTCTTAAGTATCTCCACTGCTAGTACTTAAACTTGATATCATTGATTGAGAGAGAAGGGATTATTGCGATCTCGTCTTACTTTTTAAAAATTAAAATTTTAAAAGAGCATTTAGCTAATATATTCATATTTAATACCATTTAATATGGACCGTTAGATAAAAAATAAAAACAATTAAAACAATTGCATTATTTGTTCTTATAATAATAACGAAAGTCATTATAATTCACCCATTTGATTGATTTTCATAAAGAAAATGGTCAAAACTTTTACAAGGCAAACTCCATGATCTATTATTGGTAGAGCTTTTGACAATGTAAACTTGAGCATTTTCCTCCTTCGGCGAACATTATTATTAGAGATGAATTTCAGCTAAATTTACCAGTGAAGCAAAATTATCTGATACATTTTTTTTGGTTGAATTTTAAATTATAATAAAAAAATGAATGATGAATTGCAATTTTTTTTTAATGCGAGGGATGAAATTATAACAAAAAAAAGTTTAGGGGTTGTAATTGAAAGATGACTAAAATATTAGAGTTCTTTGTAATTTTCCTTATTTTAAATTATGCTTCAAAATGACCATACTATAAATTACAATAATAATCTTTTTATACATACTCTTCCGTTCCATTTTAAATGTTTAATTCGATTTTTTTATCTCGTTTTAAGTGTGTATCTAGAAATTTAAGAAAATATTTAATAACAAACTTATAATTTTGTCCATATTTATTATATGTTTTATGTATTTAATACATTATTGATATTATAGAAAATTAAATATAGTATTTAGAATAAAAAGGGCAATTTAATTAATTGTTAATATATTTTATTAAAATTAAGAATTTTTAATATTTTTTAATTATGTATCGAGTTCGAATGAAACCCTTAAAATGGGTTAAAAAGAGTAATATTTTGTAATTGAAAGCAATTGTATTAGAACTGGACCGGAGATTGAATTAGACAATCAACTGCATCGTGATAACTGTTTTGATTAGATTGAACCGAAATTTTTATTTTTTAAAATAAATTATTTATAAAAAATTTAATAACACAATATGAGCAGTTCCGTGTTTAATAAATTATATAAAAAAATAAAATGAGTAAATAATTTTTATATATAAAAATAAATTTAATAATAATAATATAACAAATTATTATAAAATTGAGATATTAAAATTTATTTATATAATAAAATTTAGAAAAAAGTTCAATGACAAAATTTATATGCTTCTATTAAATTTAATATAATTTTTTATGATTTATTAATTAAATAAATTTATTATAATAATTATACTTAAAATAATTTAATTATTGATCAATTAAAATATAATTAGTTGAATAAAATTTATTATTAATACTCTCAATTTGCTTTTAAATCATGAAAATAAATTAAAAAATACTAAAAAAATTATAAATCTAAAATAATATAAAAAAAATTTAAAATTATAAAATTTTCGATTTAACTTTATTTTTTTTATTTTCAATTTAATCCAAATTTTATCTTATTTAATTTAATTTTTATAATTATAATTTTTAATATTAAATTGAATCAGATCAGCTTCCTACTCGTGATTGAAACTAATCCCACAAATCTATAACACTGATTGAAAGTAAAATAATAGGAAATGAATTTAAAACTTGAAAATTTAAAGAGCGTCCGGTTGGACACGTGGAAATAAATTTTGAATACAGCTAAAGGTCTAAGATTCAATGAACTTCGCCACTACAAGGTTTTCTTATTCTCTCTCTATATATAAAGCTGATTTGATTTGCTTGTGAATGAATTTTAAATTATAAATGATATTTAATTTTATTTATAATGAAATTAGTACTACTTGTGGAAACCTAAGCCCCACTTGGGAGAGTATTTCTTTTTCTTTTTTTTTCTTTATTGTTCATATACATATATATATATATATATATATATATATATATAATACAACTTGTCTATTTTTAGTTTGGGAAACGGTTTGACTTTAGAGTTATCATCACTTATTGTCCCTCTGAATACATGAAGACTTACTTTTATCATTATATATATCTATTTTAATAAAATTTATTTATTTTTTTAAATTCGAGTGTTGATCGCTGGTTAAAAAAAATTGTAAAAAAAAGTAAAACGCAGGTCTTCCATTAACTCGAATTTCATGTGATGATATGCGTCATGAACTATGTCATCTAATCATTGAACAAGCAGATCGATTCGCCATCTGCCTTGGCTGTGCTGGATACTGAACAGTATTTTTTTTATGTAATATTAATGGTAATCAAACAATGTTGGACGTATGTAGTTAAAAATACGTGGAGAATGGTTTAAATTTTATTGTTTGTTATTTCGGTTTCACTTAAATTTCTTTATAGATCAATTTAAATGATTGAATTGAATTAATTTTAGGTTAATATTAAATATGTGATTTAATTTTTAATGTATTTTTATTATTATAAGGCCGTGATATTTTTTACAACATTCGAATACTTCTTTCTATGTTGTTAGATAAAAAAATAATTAAATAAATTATATGCATGCATAATGATATGATAATTTACTTGATCACTTTTCATTTTCACTAGCTGCAGATATCGAATAGGATAACTGATGAACGTGTAGTAAATGATCACTACAACTCTCTTCAACTTTTTGTTTTATATATAAAATTAGGGGAAGAATAATCTATAGCTTGGGCTGCCCTTTAAATATTATAATATTCTAAATTTCCATAAGTTCAAATATGCTGGAAAAGCCACAGTTTTCGGTTTTCATTCCACCTTTTCAGTATACGGAGCAGTAATATTTTCTTTTTGTCAACTAAAAAATTCATCCAAATTCCGAATCTATATTATATATAAAAAAATATTTTATTAAATTTGATGTATAGTGAATTATTTAAAAAATTAAAAAATAAGAAAATAAAATCTCAACAAGGAAAATTTCGTTTCATATCCAAATCACGTGACCGAGAAATTGCAGAAAGGAAAATTAAATTCAAGAGAGAAAAACTCATACCAAAGACGCGAAAAAGAAGGGGAAATAAAATCCCAATGAGTAGAATTTCATCCCAACTGCACCATGTGAACGAGTTTCATGCGGTATTCATTTATGGCTACGATTTACTTCTTTTTTTGTTTTGCGAAGTATAATGATGATTTAATTATAGTGTTAATTTGATATATTAAGTGTATTAATTTTTAATTATTAAATAAATTATAATATTATTTTATTTTTATTGAATAATACAAATAATTTTTTCAAAAGAATGCTAAATATTTTATTTTAATAGTTTTTTTATTATTTATATAAAATATATTAATTTTTTTAATTTAAAATCGCATGTATTTATACCTTTATTGTGAAAAAAATAAAAGGAAAGTTAAAAAAAAAAAATTTTGCATTCTCATTCCTTTTTTGCATTTATAATACACAATAAAAATTCTTGGAATATTATTACGGAATGAAAACCGCACGGTCCGCACTGCTTTCCTGTTGTCTCCGACAATGGAATTCTAGAGAGAGAAATTGAAAGGAAAGAGAAACATTCATTTAAGTCTAGAGAGAGGGAAGAAAAGGAAAAAAAAAAAAAGAGAAACTCCAACAAACCAAGTTCAGCTCACCTCTGCCAGACTCCAAAACATGGCGGTATTTAGGGTTTTTACGTATCTTTGAGTTGGCGAATCTTTCTCCTAACATCTCCATGGAAATGCCCGGTCGAAAATCCAATTACACGCTTCTCAACCAGTCCTCTGTCGACCAGCTTGCGGCGGCGGTACCCCCACATCCGCCTTACTACGAGTCGTCTATATCCAGTGATTCCAAGAGTAGTAAACTGAAGGATAGAGGTTTTGATTGGGATTCCAGTGGGGATCACAGGGTAAATCAGCAAGTGAATAGTAATCGGATTAGTAATCTGAACTTGTACTCTTCGATCGGGTTGCAAAGGCAATCGAGCGGGAGCAGTTTTGGTGAGAGTTCCTTGTCCGGAGAATATTATCCACCGACTCTTTCAATGGCTGGGGGAAATGAGACTGAAGCGCATGGGTATATGCATGATGATGGTAATTTGACGAGGGTGAGACCCGTCGATACGGCGGTGGTGACTGGGACCGGCACCGGATCGTTTGGAAAGAGCTGGGCGCAGCAGACAGAGGAGAGTTATCAGTTGCAATTGGCGTTAGCGTTGAGGTTGTCATCGGAGGCGACTTGTGCCGATGATCCGAATTTTTTGGATGCGGTGCCGGATGAATCCGCGTTACGGTCTACCAGCTCCAACTCGCCGGAACTCCTGTCTCATCGATTTTGGGTACGATTTCATGTTGCTCATTTATCCGTGCTATGTCAGTTGTCTTTTCGTTCATATGTGTTTGCGCATGTCATGTGTAATTCAGCTTACAAATTTAGTTAGATAAATGATTTGCGCATTTGTTATAACAGCTAAGATTCTTGATGATTGAATGAGGCTGAGGATTGTTGGTAGAGTAGCAAGTGCATGTTTTTTTGAAGGGCATTAGCTTAATGGATAGTTAACTATTTTTTTTTTTTTTGAGAATCTTCCATTCATTCCGACGGTTGTACGAACAGGAATACTGAACTCAACTGCAATCCAAAACGGATGCTTTTACTCCATTATAACTTGCTTAGGTCTAAATTCTTTCTCATTAGTTGGTACCGGTCCCCACATCGTTTTCTGTTGCAGCTAATGTGCTCAGCCTTCCAAAGCATCATACATAACTGGTTGTGGTCAAGACGAATATTAACACGTGTTATTGTGCAAAACTATATTGTTCAATAGGATGTGTTACTGTGTGAATTATTGTTATGTTAATTTGTTAATTTATTATTACTGTTCGTTAGGACTTGAGATTATTGGCTTTAAAAGTCTGGAGAGAAGACAAGTTGTTGATCTAATGTAAGAATGATTGTAGCCTTTCTTTCCCTTTGCATCCTTTATTTGTTGCTGCATGCACGTGGAAACGTTGCTTAACTAGATAATTACTGTGCATGTGCTGTGCACTTGTAATTGGTGAACATGTGGGAATGATTTGTTAGATGGGTAGGGGCCATCATTAACACCTGCTTCATTTGTCAATCACAATATGGAGTGCAAAATGAATGTAATTAACACATTACAATTATAACTGTAACAAATCTCATGTTTGCTGCTGTGTACTTTTGGGATTGACTTCAAGAGATAAGTCTAGATTGAGTTCTTCTTCATACTTTCTTCCCTATTTCTGCAATTTTGATACGCACTTCTAGTACATATTTATTTATCATTAATACCTTATGTGGCTGTAGGCTGGTCCCTCAAATATTACAATTTACAAGCTCTTTTCTACTTGTAATTCAGCTCTTTCAGTTTCAGATATCTATGGTAAAAATCTTTTTTTTTTTTCTTCACCTCCTTGGTTCACCTCTCATTGTGCATCAGGTGAATGGGTGTTTATCATACTTTGACAAAATTCCTGACGGATTTTACCAAATTCATGGAATGGACCCATATGTATGGACTGTCTGTACTGAATTACAAGAGACGGGTCGTATTCCATCAGTCGAATCATTGAAGTCTGTTGATCCTTCATGTGATTCTTCATTGGAAGTGGTTTTAGTTGATCGACGCAGCGACCCAAGCTTAAAGGAGCTCCAAAATAGGGTGCATAGCATATCTTGTTGCTGTATAACAACAAGAGAGGTTGTTGATCAGCTGGCAAAGCTTGTTTGCAGTCGCATGGGGTGAGTTTCACATGCTATCTGTGTGACAATTAAGAGTTACTTTTTTTCTGTGATACCTTTTTAATCACTTTTTTATTGCTAACATAAGGGGTTCAGCCACCATGGTGGAAGATGATTTCATTTCCATATGGAAGGAATGTAGTGATGATTTAAAAAATTGCTTAGGTTCTATTGTGGTTCCTCTAGGCAGCCTGTTTGTTGGTCTATGCAGACATCGAGCTTTACTGTTCAAGGTAAGGTCTGGTGCAATTTATGGCCTGCCATATTGGGATTTCACTTGCAACTTTTCACTGAGT
The DNA here is from genome assembly GCA_948208565.1 of Hura crepitans. Lineage (NCBI taxonomy): Eukaryota > Viridiplantae > Streptophyta > Magnoliopsida > Malpighiales > Euphorbiaceae > Hura > Hura crepitans. The sequence goes on from CANXYI010113673.1 coordinate 24,456, forward strand.
GGCAATATTTTATAATTCATCCTTGATGTAATGAAAACTATCTCCATAATGTTTGTGAATTCTATGTTCTTTTAGTTGATAACTTTTCTTCTACAAATAAAGGGACTTTTCTCACTTATAACCTGTACAGGTGCTTGCTGACACAATTGATTTGCCATGTCGAATCGCAAGAGGCTGCAAATATTGTAAAAGGGATGATGCTTCCTCGTGTCTTGTTCGATTTGGTCTTGACAGGTATTCTTTTTTGTTGTTTGGTAACATGTTGTAACATATAATAATCTGTTTGGCATTCATTCAGAGCTTTATGTGTGAAGGAAAAAAAAAAAAAAAAAAGAAACAAACAAGCATGGTGAAAATGATTGCCTTCATCATCATGCTTCAATTTTTATTCTTTCCTAGCTCACTTTTGATGTATTGCACACTCTTCACCATCTATAACCATAGGAAACATTGCTTCTCAATGGATCATATTATTTGGGAGTTAATATAATTACCTGTAGCATCCTGTGAATTTAGCATGGTAGCATCTTTGAGTTATAGAGCATCACATTGAAATTGTCATTTGAGGTGGATAAATTCATTTTAAGGTGGTCTTCTAGTTAATGACACTAGAACTAAAAATTTGATGTTTGTTTTATACCTCGTGGAGGGTTGAACAAATTTAATATTCTAGTATATTGTGGATTCCAGGGGTATGGCTTCTTTCAATCCATAGTTTTTCTTCATTTGAATTGCATTATTTGATTAAATATATTCTGGTTATCATGATAGATTGTAATGCTAGACTGCACGTTTTCAGAGCATTGCTCAATCAGTATCTCACAAATTATTATTTTTCTTTCTCTTCTTTCAGAGAGTATCTTGTTGACTTGGTAGGGAAGCCAGGTTGTTTATGCGATCCTGATTCTATGCTCAATGGTCCTTCTTCCATCTCAATTTCTTCGCCATTGCGCTTTCCCCGAAAGATATCAGCTGAACCTAACGTTGATTTCAGGTCTTTGGCCAAACAGTACTTCTCAGACTGTCAATTACTCAATCTTGAATTTGATGATGCATCAGCAGGTAGTGCTTAAAAATCTGTGTGTGTAAAAGTTGCAAATTTTATTGCTGTGACTTAAATATAAATGCTATTATTTTTACCTTTAGATGACCTTCCTTTTATGAATACTTCATATCAGCAACTGCTCATATTATATGACTTTTTGGAGTTTGAATTAACTCTACAAATTGACTAGTAGAGTGGGTGTCTTCGGTTGGAGTCTGGCAAATACTATCTCATACATTCTCTCGAGGACACGTTAGTCATTGTTTGCATCTTAAGATATATCAGAATGTTTTGTTGCTTCAGAATGCAAGGAGTAAAGCACAGCATCACTGAACAAACAATGTAAATTACTTTGAACTATGGTAGGGTGTTTCAATACATACACATCTGACGTTGCATGCAAATATATTACTTGATGTCTCCATTAAATAGCACTCACTCCTCTCTAAGTGTGTCACTTAGGCCTTTCTTTTTTGTTCCACTTAAAACATTTTCAAAATTCAAGGGAGAATTTATTACATTTTTCCCTTTTTATCCTTGTTTTGGTATTGTAATGCATTTCAAACACTTTTCCCTATACCAATTAATCAAAGGATAAGGTTATCTGATTTATGGAATTGTAATATTCTAATTATTTTCTTAATTTGTGTGCCAAAATTAGAAGCGACAATTGAAGAGGAATAGAGGGAATATTAGATTTGGCTGCAGACTGCTAGTTACCTCTTTCCATGCATCTTTTGGGGTGCCATCTGTATAGGGCTCTATCCTCATCTAGAAGCTTTTATTAATAGTATATTAGATGGAAGGAGAAGGTTATCTGATTTTTGATGATGTGCAATTAATTAATGTTTTCCACATCTTGATAATGTGATATTAATTCATCCTTTTGCACTCAGTAGAAGACATCATTTTGCACTCTTGCATCTCTCTCTTGTTGTGTGTTCATTATCTTAAAACGAGTTAATAAAACAGATGCAACATATTCTGTTTTATGTCTTGGCTTTGAGCCCCTAAGGACTTCTGAATGATATTTATGTGAATCATTTTGCAGGTGTAATACCCTGATAAACATTGCATAAAAGTTTTCAAATTTCTGGTTATACCAGTTATATACAAATGCAATTATTCATTTCCTTTGTAAAAAGGAACCTGTTCATTCTAAAATTTCCGTTCCTCAAGTTGGTCTGTTTAAACTGGGAAAAGTGAAAGTTGACGTTGCTACTGTCCTCCATGTGGGGAAAATATCTTAAATACTAATTGATTTTCTGGTCTGGTGTTCAAGTTGATAGAGAATTTATGAGTTGAGAATTTCAGTTTAAGTTGTTTTTTTTTTTTGCCTCATTAACAATTTTATTATTTACCCAATGAAATCAGTCTGCTCTATTACATCTATGTTTAGATTTGGAAATATGCATTATTTGGTATTTGTCACTTTTTTTTTACTGAGTCCAAAACAATTATTTTTGTTTTGTTTAGTCTATTTTCTTTTTTCAGGTCCCTAAACTAGAAAGAGAAATGAGAGAGGAGGAAACATCCATGTTTCTCATTTGTTATATTTTATGTTGCGGAAATAATTGTCTAGGGACTCAATAGAATAATTGCAATAAGTTTTGGAGAGTGTATTATGCTTTTTTCCTTTTCAAATTTGGTATAATGTGCTGTGCTCTGCTGTTGTTGCAGGTACTGTTCTTGATGAAGCAGCATCTGATTTCTTTATGTACCCTAAGCAAATTGAGAAGACAGATGTAGATGGAAGTAACCTTGTGCAAATGTCAAGCAACAATGATGAAGTTTCTCACTTGCCTCTGCCAATGAAAGCTGCTCGGGCAAGTACCCAAGATAGAAATAATCAAGTTTATAAACCATATAATCCCTTGCAGAATACCAAACAATCAGCAAACATAGCGAAAGACGTGATCCCTTTAAAGCATCTTGCACCTATTGGGCACAAAGATGTGCATCTACTTTTATCCATGTCTGATCAAACAGTGGATACTGTTAAAAATTCAAGGTATTCTGATGGTAGTCAACTGGTTTCTGGTAAATCAAGTAAAGAACTTGCACTTGATGCGGAGGATTTGGATATTCCATGGAATGATCTTGTTTTGAAAGAGAGGATTGGAGCAGGTATTTCCACTCCTATTTGTAGATCCTATCAGAGTGAGAAGATGATTATTATTTTTAGGACCACTATAAATGACCATCAATGCAGTTGTTGCTAGTAATGTTGGGGGAGGTCATGTTATTGTACTGAGTGCTGAATTGTTTATTTTCAGGTTCTTTTGGAACTGTTCACCGTGCTGATTGGCATGGCTCGGTAAGCAATTTAATTTGCTAATAGCTCTGTGTCCTTGCATAAATGGTTAAGAAATATTAAAAATGTTCTACTTTGATTTCTAGTTCTGAAACATAGTACTGTGTATGATTATATCCTTTGGACGATTATTTGTATGTGTGTGAAAGAGATTTTTACGTAATGACTAATTTACATGACCAATCTATTGAATGTTAAGAAAAATTGAATATATTTTATAACACTAATTGATGGAGTGATTGATACAAGTGGATTTAATTATGGTAGACTTCATGATGCAAAAGAACTGTTAGTTGATCCTGGATGGGGATGCTGTCTAGCAATTTCAAATACTATATAGTTAAGTCTCTCACAGATCTTGAACTTCTCACTTTGGAGTTGGAGAATAATATATGGTTCTATTTTCCCTCATATGATGTTTTCTTGAGGTTTGTAAAGTTTTTATTAATTTGTTTAGTCTTCACTTATTTAATCAGAATCAAGAATATATTTCCTGTGCTTAAATGAAAATTTGGTTTTAGTATCTTTTCTTTTGCTAGTCTTGCTTTGTTTATGCATGTGTTAAAATAATCGTGTAATTGCAGGATGTTGCTGTGAAAATTCTCATGGAGCAAGATTTTCATGCTGATCGCTTCAAGGAATTTTTGAGGGAGGTATGTGTTTTTTATATGAGCTGTTTATCAAGCTCAAGGAGAAAAACATGACATATTCTTGGTTTTAATTTAATTTGTTTACCTTTTTGGCCTTTGTTTTTTCAGGTTGCAATTATGAAACGCCTACGGCATCCAAATATAGTTCTTTTTATGGGTGCAGTTACTCAGCCCCCAAACTTATCCATTGTGACAGAATATTTATCAAGGTTCTTCATTGCCTTTGATAATTTCCCCTCATTCTAATGTGAACACACTCAAAGTTGAAGAAACTAACTTTTAGGGTTTTGACTGCAGAGGTAGCTTGTACAGGCTTTTGCATAAGTCCACTGTAAGAGAGGCATTGGATGAAAGACGTCGTTTGAGCATGGCATATGATGTGGTATGAGTTTGTGAACTTGTTATTTTTTGAAGTTAAATTTTCTTATCTTACGTTTTCAGCTTCTTATGAGGGGGAAAAAAAACTTGAACTGTTTAAGACTTAATTGTTGCTATTGATATTAACAGGCAAAGGGTATGAATTATCTCCACAAACGCAATCCTCCCATTGTTCATAGAGATTTGAAATCTCCGAATCTTTTGGTAGACAAAAAATATACAGTGAAGGTAGAACCAATAACTCCTTATATGTTTCCATCTTGCCCATTGTATTTGTCAATTAATTTTGTGGCATGAACCTTTTCTTGGCTTCTAATAAGGAACTATATTTTCACAAAAAAAATTTATTTAGCTAGCTGCTTACGTACATATTGTTGTTTTCTTGTGATTATAACCTTGCATCTTATAGTTTAGTTTTATTTTACTTTTATGCCCTTCCATTAGCAGCTAGCCTGTTTGGTTTGATAGGCTGCCTCTTGAGTAAGAATGGCAGAATAAATGTCATCCTTATCTGGCTCTAGGTTCACTTGAATAATAAGTATCAGATATACCTCTGCCTGTTTCAAACCAGTTTATGGGTACTTAACAGATAATGGTGAATTTGTGGGGTGAGGTCACCTAAAAATACTGCGGTTCTCATTGTGTGTATTTATTTACTTTCAAGCTCTCTCTTTCCTTTCCTCTGGTTACCCAAGTACTGGTATTTTGTTCATTTGGTCTTTCCGGTTGTTCAAGTTGTTTCTCACATTTATCCTTTGTTCAGGTTAGTGATTTTGGGCTCTCTCGCCTGAAAGCGAATACGTTTCTTTCGTCCAAATCAGCAGCAGGGACTGTAAGTGCTGTTCAGAATTAATTGCTGTCCATCTTGATTTTTGTTTCTTAGGGTGATGCATAACTGTTTATGAAATATGAGCTTAACAATTTCTCTTCCAATTTATTAGCCCGAGTGGATGGCACCAGAAGTGCTCCGTGATGAACCATCCAATGAAAAGTCCGATGTATACAGTTTTGGTGTAATATTGTGGGAGCTTGCAACCCTACAACAACCCTGGAACAATTTAAATCCTGCACAGGTTTGTTATCTGGATGTCTTTTTTACATTTAGATTATGGAGCACAAACGGACTTATTTTGATCAGTGTGTAAAAGGAATGATGCAAGCTCATTCTCTTCATTCTTCGGTTTAAAACAAGCAAGAGTTTCCACTGATGATGAATATTTATCTGTTACTGCTAAGTGGAGGAAATCTTAATTAAAAGACCTATGAAATTGGTAGTCGACAGTTTGTTGCATGAGTGGTTCTGGATTTCTTAAGAGCTGATAAAAACTTTTCTATTAGTTATGTTGGGTATAATTGAGGGAGACTTTTACACCCATATATTTTCTTATCATAAAAAGATTTCTATCAAAATAATCAGCATGCATTGGCTCTTGTGTATTTCCTAATTGGAATTTCAATTTTTTTTTAATGGTTCAAATTTCTGTATTTTAGACACTTTCTATTGCTGGACTGAGAAAGTCTGTTTGAGAATCTTCATTTTTACTAAGAGAAAGTTTAGATCTGGTGTAGCCATTTCTGAGAACATATTCAGCTGTGTCAATTTGTTTGAGAACACATTTTACTGTTTTTTGTAATTATAGGTTGTTCCATTTTGTTTTAGCGGCTGCAAAGTTGCTGCCACTGGAAAAAAAAAAAAGGAGGCATACTTTAACTTGACCCTGAAGCAAGATTATTATCACTTTTAATATTTATGTTTGCAGTTACATGTGAGATTGCTTTTCAGTCTTCGTTCATTGTGGCTGCTATTGAATATTTGTACTTCCATTGACATTTTTTTCGGGTTTTTCATCTGTGTTTTGTCGTCATTGATCATTATTATTTGTTTATCAATTCCACTTTGCTCACTTATTTACGCACAATTATCACAGGTTGTAGCAGCTGTTGGATTTAAGGGCAAGAGACTTGAAATTCCACAGGATTTAAATCCTCAAGTTGCTGCTATAATTCAAGCTTGCTGGGCTAAGTGAGTCTAAAATTTTAGTTCAACAACTTTGCAGGTTACGCTAAAAACTTTGCATCGTATGCTTTTGTTAACATGAGTTGTTTTTGCTGCAGTGAGCCCTGGAAGCGTCCGTCCTTTGCTTCTATCATGGAATCTTTGAGACTGTTGATTAAAACCTCTACACCTCCAACTGGGCATGCAGATATACCTTTACTTACTTGAACATTGTTAAAGCAGCAGCAGAGTCTTCTTTTGCACACAAATAGCATTCTTTTGACATTTGACAAATGGCAGGGATAATCCATGTTTAGATAGTATCAGGTGCGCCTTCTAATTTCTGTGTTTGGTTTTACAGGTCTTCTTGCTTGCCTAATTAGAACTTACATTATTGGCAGAGATACTGCCACAAAGAATGGGCATTTTTTTAATTCTCAAGGAAAATTGCATTTTTCAAAAAAATCCCTGAACTCATAAAAATTGCTATATTGAGCCTCTCAACTGAATTGGACCTTGAACTTCTCTCTGATTCTTATCCGATTGAGGCCTTATTTGGCTTGTATTGCACATGCATGTGTGGCGCATGTAGTCTGAAAATTTGTATTTTTATAGGGGCTCAGTTGAACAGAATTGAGCATTAGAACGAACCCTAAATCATGCTTTATTTCATCTAGTTTTCCTCATCAAATCAGGGCTGACTATTAGAAAAATATCTTAAGAGTTAGCGGCTCAGTTGAATAATTTTGACTCATTTTAGGGGGAAGAAATGCATTTTTCTTATCTTCTATTGCAAAATTAGCAATTCCCCCTACAAATTTTGGTAATCGATAACCATGTGTGAGAAGCACATCCAAGCTTCAAGCCGGGTCTGCAGCTTTCTTATTAGTCAAATATTGTGCCCCTGGCTCAATTTTAAATCTATTAATGTTTGTTCTTTTGTTCAAAATTCTGATACTTGTCTTTATTTATTAATCGCAGAATCCTCGCTGTATATGTACAATCCCCTAGCCAATTCAGAATTCTATTGGTAGCTCAATATTTTCGTTACTGCCGTTGATAGGAAAGTTGTATAAAGTCGTCTCTCATAATTTTGTATGCAAGTTATAACTAGAATTAGCTTAGTGAGAAGCAGCTTCGTGGAATTGCGGATGTTGCAAGACTCGATGGGGTGCCTGTCGCGGATAAGGCATTGAATTGCTGACATATATCATATTGTCAACGTGTTAAAAGAATTTTGTGTTACGAATCCATTTTAGAGAATGCTGAATTGCTATTCCATTGGAAAGGATATGTAGGGTAACACTTCGGACTGGAATTTTTGTTTGTCTCGCCGTTCACCTTTCACATGTAGTACGATGATCTAACTTATTTTCCATGGAAGCTCATGATGCTTATGAGAGCTCTTTTCCGAGTGAGGGGAACCATGAACGATCGTCATCATATATCTTCTAGACTTTTTTCCTAGCCTTCCAGCTTTCTAAGCTTTCTCCAACAGAGACGGTAATTGCCGCTAATTTTTGATTCCTTCAGAAAAAAAGGTGAGAAGTAGCAGATTAGTTCAATTCAAAAATTAATCCAAAGATAAATTTACTGTCGTGGAAGTCTCTCGGTTCTTCAGTCAAGAAAATACCGGACCATGTCCAATAAAAAAAGTAAATCCATAGAAATTGTCTAGAAATAAATAGGGGCCCATAGGCTTAAACAGAATGGTCTAGAAACAGTAAGAAAAATTAGA
>CANXYI010113706.1:0-12895 GCA_948208565.1 Hura crepitans
GGGAAATAATCCGATAATAAAAATAAAATACAAGACAATTACCTAAAATACAATTTAACCAAATAAAATAAAATTACATTTTAGGATGCCTAAAATACAATCTAACAAGCAATAAGGCAATAATCAAAAGCAATCAGCCCCAAATAATCAAATAACTCGCATCACAACAACAAAAATAATATATTAGTATGTGAAGCAAAAATAAAAAAATAGACAAAAATTAAATAAAAATAAACGATCGCAAAAATATAAAATATTGTATAAATAAATTATCACATCTAATCAGTAGATGGATAATATGAAAAAAGAAAGATAAAATTAGCCTAAATGACAAAAATATTATTTTTGGATGCGAAGCAAAAATAAAAAGATAGACAAAAATTAAATAAAAATAGATAGTCATAAAAATATGAAATATTGCCCAAATAAATTATCACATATAACTAGTAGATGGATAATGCAAAAAAGAAAAATAAAATAACAAAAATGACAAAAATAATATTTTTGGATGCAAAGCAAAAATAAAATAATAGACAGAAATTAAATGAAAATAAGCAATCTCACAAATGCAAAAAAATTTGGCACAAATAATTTATCATATCTAATAGTAGATGGATAAAATGGAAAAAGAAAAAAATGGAAAATAGAAGAAAAATGGGTCGGTCAACACACCGATATATTTGCCTTCAGAAAGATCTCGGATCATATTGAAAACAGTGCTTGAATCTTCAGAAAAATAAAAAAAATGAAGTTGAAAGTGTATTTTTGCCTTTTTTATGTATTTTCTCTCTCTAAAAAATTTTCTCTCCTAAAAAATGACCAACCTTGGCTCAAAATGACCCATTTGGTTTTTATGCACGACCCTCAAGGCACAAAACGGGTGTTTTGAGTTCAAAACGACTATTTTCAGCTCAATAATGGCCAAAACAACCATTTCCAAGGGCCAAATGCCCATTTTGGGCAAAAACGGGCATCCTATGTATAGGAACGGCCCGTTTTGGGCCAAAACTACTATTTTAGCCATTCTGGGCCCAAAATAGGGGAACGGCCCGTTTTCTTCAAAATGGTTGTTTTCTCTTGGAAAATGGTCGTTTTCAATTTTATTATTATTATTATTATTTTAAGAAAAAATTTTGAGATCTTCGGTTTAGATGTAAAAAATATCTATTTTTGGGATTTTTGTCCTTTTTATCATCATTAGGCAAACCGAACCTAAAAGCCCCAAAGACCCAGTGTCTACACCTGCTAGAGCCATTCTATATAGAACTATCGATGCTGAAGTAGTGCTAGGTAAAACCTCTATATTAAACTCGAGTTCCCACTCTATAGGCAAACTAGGTAACTCTTCTAGGAATACATCCATAAATTCTGACACCACTAGTATGCTACTAGCATCCCGCTCTCTATTATGGGTATCAGACAGATAAGCTAAGAAGGCTTGACAACCCTTCTTTAACAAATGTCTTGCTATCATTGTCGAGATCATATTGGATAGAAAATCTATCCTCTCGCCCACTACTATAATCTCAGCCCCATCTTCAGGCTTAACTATCAACCTCTTTAACTTGTAATCTACTATTGCTTGATACTTAGGCAACCAATCCACAGCCAACATCATATCAAATGGTAACTCAATGAGATCAGCCAAAAACTAGTTTCCTTGTACTATTAACGGATACTTCTTTTAAACCTTATTTACTGTGACATGTTAACCTAAGAGATTGCTAACCAAAATCTCTAAGTCCATAAGTTCTGACCCTAACAACTGGTCTCATGCTCATAATGTGGAAACAAATGAGTGTGTAGACCCCATATCAATCAAAGCTAATATAGGTGAGTCAAAGAGATAGAATGTACTAGCTATGATGTTTGGCTCATCCACCTCCTCCTATGCCTTGATGGTAGACTATCATGTAAGGGCTCTATTATTAACTTTAGACTCTACTCTATCCCTTTAAGCTCCCTTTAGCATATCTCCTCAATCTCCTTTCTAGCCTCAGATGGAAATTTGCATGGATCCATGTTTGCCTTAAGCTCTCTTAGGGCAGTCCTTACAGTAATAATCTAGTGAGCCACACTCAAAGCATGTTCCTTCCTTCTTCCACTAACATTCCCCCTAGTGTCTCTTATGGCAAGTTAGACACTGAGGAACTTGACCTCTTTTAACTGTGGAACTAGGTGTGCTAACTGCCTATGACTGCTATCTAGTCTTACTCTTATTCTGGTTTCCCTAAGTTGTCTTCTATGACTGACCCTGCTTCTATGACTATTGTGGTGTCCTAAATTGATTACCTCAAAATCTCTTACCTGACTGCTGAGCAAAATTGAATACTCTAGGTCTAGAAGATCTCTTTTTCTGGTAATATTCCTACTTCTCCTTTTACACTAGAGTGACATACTACAACAAGCTAAGTAAAGTCCATAATCTTTATAGGAACAACTTGAGACTTAATCCCAGCATGTAACCTTTTTTGAACTGCTTGCACTTATCAGCTTATGTGAAATAGTGTCCTTATCATAGTGGCTAAGCATAGAGAAGTCCTTCTCATGCTCCCCCACAGACTTCTACTCCTACCTAAGATCCATAAACTGTTGCCTTCTATCGTCCAGATAATCCTCAAGAATGTACTTCTTATAAAACTCTTTTAGGAAAAGTGCCATGTTAGTTAATCTTTCATCTTATTCTTTGTCAGCTCATTCAACCATTTTGAGGCTTCTTCTTAGAGAAATGAAGTGGCATAAATTACTTTCTTTGTAGGTGTACAATGCATTTGCTTCATTATCTTTTCTATGCGGTCTAACCAGTATTCAGTTGTTTCAAGATTCACTTCACCTTTTCCCTTGAAATCCTCTACCCCCTTTCTCTTAACTCTCTCAAGGTAAGTCTTTTGGAGAGCTAAAGGAACATCCTACAGCTATGGTGATAGTGGTGGAGCAGCTTTTGTAGCCTATCACAATAGTTATGGAATCTCTTGTAAAAATGCTATTGGAACCTAGGCTATTAATGATACTTGTCTTACAACACTCCTACACATAAAAGCCACTATATACAACTCTTGTCCCACAACTTAGAAGCCTATCTTTTCTCTTTTTATCATGGTGCACTCATCTTAATAGTAGGTATAAGAACAATTGATAAGCCTTAATGTCATTAAATTATGTTATGTATGTACTTGACTCCTACACCACTCTTATTTGCCTAAGAAGGCCTAAATTAGAGTTTTGATACCACTAAATGTCACACCTTTACCCGGTCTAGTCATTGACCAGTTGCCAAACATGACTAAGGAGTGCACACATATCATACTATCTAATATCAACTTACACAATGTCATTTAAGATATCCTAGCATACTTGATTTATACATAAAAATATGAGTTTTCAAAAACTTTTCAAAATTGAGTTACATATTCAAAAATTAGAAATCCTCGTGCCAAAATTTTGGTAGCATAACGACTATACCAGGCACTATCCCAAATTTTGAATAGTAACTTGAAATCAAGAAAACACTTTTAAAACATTTCACAGTCATTTCCTTAACTCCATTATCCTTTTAATCACTCCAAACCATTATTAACATCAACATAGTCTCAACCTTAAGAAGAGTCAATAATCAAGCATTAAATAATTTAAAGCATTTAAAATATGATTACAAAACTGTGTACATAGTTAAAATTACAACACGTTATGGTGCAGGCCCAAAACTAATTACATCCCATATAAGAGTGTATTTTCTATTGTCTATACATCTCATAATTTAATTACATATAATAAAATATACCAAAAGAATAGTTTTCTCTTACTTGTCTAGATGTCCTAAGGCTTAGTCTCGATTGTCCTCCTTACCTACGCATTGCAAGTAAAATGATACACCAAGCATGTTCCATAATAGTATAATTGGAATAACTTTTGCATAATGCCATAAATATATATATTCATGCTCACTTATTCATGGTTTCACTAGCCACACTATGATAAATGTCATATCATCATTTTATGCATATGCTTTATCAAACATAAAGAAATTAACATACACAATGAACACATTAATATGTAATACACTATATGTCATTTATACATGCCATACCTAATCATAGTAATATGAGTAATGTATATTTAACCTCATCCATCATTCATATGGTAGAAATAGTGCAAAATGTGTAAAAGACTATTTAAACTCTTATTATATTCATAAGATTTTCTTTATAATGCCCATATTAATGAGAACACAAATCCTATGGATAATAGGATTACCATGTGCAGTGGCCCACATTTTATACCTAAATGGCTATTACATCAGCATAAATGTATAGTGATCCCTACCAGACCTAAACAGTGGCTATACCCACATAAAGACATGTAGTGGCCTTGTAGGACCTAAATGGTGGCTATACCCACATAAAAACTAAAAATCAAAAAATATAGGTATTTGGGTTAGACTAAAAGTGGACTCATAAACTAACATCAAGCATTAAAGTGCCCTAGCAGTTGCTATCTATCTTTTGTTAACCAATCAACCTATCTATATCTAGGTTGTTACTCATATGGGTTATTTCTAAGTGTTATTAATTTCACCATCATATTAAAGATTTAAGATAACTCATTTTGATTTTGGTATCGTTATAATTTGATTAACTGATTGTGTTCTTTCCCATTTTTTAGTGATTAAGCATAATGTCACATGCATTATTCACTCTCATATGTCATAAATCTTCATTGTATGCTTACATACTCATTTTAACATCTAATAACCCATTTCTAACACATGATCACATAATTCTCATTTTAATGCTCACTTTAAGGCATACACATGCATTAAGAACCAATAGTCCATTTTAGCCACTATTCATGCACACACTCACATTCAAGCTATGTTTTTAAGTCACAAATTTAACACTTTTAATAAGCAACATTCATGCTCACATTAGGTCATTTCATTCAGTTGAAGCACATCAAGCATCAAAGTATGCTTTTCATTTCACATTACATCAAATCTCACATTACTTCAACTCAATATGCCATAATTGCACAAGTTTACCATACAACTAACATGATGCTTACTTACATGCATTCTTGTGTAAAGGATATGTTTATAACTTTATTATTTCCTACAAGCATATATTATACTTCATGCATCATCTCATACTTTACATGCCCAAAAACACTCACAAACTACTGATTATACTTATTCACATATGTTACTTGACATATACCCATAAGCATATTCAAATGGCCATTCAACCATAAGCCATACACACACACATAAACTTGTATGGTGAAATTTCATTCTTATCCATCATATCACACATTTATGGGTCAAAATTCATCATTTAATGTCATTACATGTTTAATTACTCACACACTACAACAAGACACATACACACCCATTTTCATGGCCATTCAGCCATCATGCTCCTACACCCAACATCACTATTTCATCTACCATTTTACATACATATATATTACATCTTGCCACAAAATCATAATACGCATGTCAATTATCCATATACATAAGCATTTCATGTTATACATACATACATACATTATGTTAGGGCATACATTAATTCCACTAATTAGATAGATTAAACATACCTAACATGTCTAAAATATACCATGAAGCTCATATAAGCCTTCGTTTTCCCCTTATCATGTGCCTTCTCTAGTTCAGTGATTGCCCATTATAGATTCAATTTAGAAAAATTCATATAAAATCATACGAGCACCAAAAATTATAAATGACCACACTAAATAACTCTTAGGCACCTCTATATTGAGGGAAAAATATTGGGTTTTGGAAATTCTTACCCGAACAAAAAAGTGTCACTATTCACCCTACTAAATACTTAGCCAAATCTCCTAATATCCTTCAGATTTTTCACTTTTATCAAGCTCTAGAGGACATAGAGGGACCCAAAATTGATTCAATCAAAGCAAATAGAGCTTAGATTAGTGAATTGAAGAAGAAAAATGGAGAGGGAATGAGAGTGCAGCCGTCAGCTTTTTTGTGAGAGAGAGGGAGGAGAGGTTTGACCAAATTTTGGGTATTTTAACCATATATATATTCCCAAAACTTAATTATTTTTACCCATTTTTCACCTCTTTTTCTTCTATGTTTCTTTCTCATTTAAGTTCCATTTAACTGCAATTAAACATTCAAAAATTCACTTAATTTTGGCTCTATAACCCTCTAAAAATTAAAGCTCAAAAAATGAGAAAAATCGAATTATAATGCCATTTTTATATTTCCTAATACTCAAATAAAATACTTTTCAACCTCTAAAAATTCCAATTCCTATGCCAATAGGCTAATTAGAATTTTTTAATATCATGTTGTGTAGGTCTCATAATTTTTTAAGTAACTTTGAAATTATCTTACAGTTCAGCTTTCCTTTTATCACTATTCATAAGACATTATCATAAAAACTTTCTTAGCATTTTTAACCAATTAAATAACTTTTGATTGGTCTCAAACTTTTCCCAAAATTATTTTATGATTAATACTTTCAACTAGTGGTCTCAGGAACACTATTCACCTCGGGAAAGTGTTATTCACAAAGGTTGGGATTTTCAGGTCTTTACAATTTTATATGCCCGAAGGCACAAGGCTTGTGATTAATGGATATGTTAGAAATCTCCCATTCTTGAATGAAAAATGGATTCATGGTTTGCAACACCATCCAAGGTAAAAAGGAACATATTTTATATAGACTGAAATGCAGGGGACTAATAAAAATTAGAATATTAAAAGGCATATTACTTAGGCACTTTTGGATTTAATTCTCAATCCCCAACAGAGTTGCCACTGTAGATTTAAAAGATGTGATTAGGGATGAGGTAGTTAGTATTTGGAGTAGCCACCTAGCTCTACACTAGGACCATTGATCTTTTGCCTAGAAAAGGTTCAAAATTATATCTTATTTATGCCCTAATAATATACCTGGTTTTATATTCTAATGTTTATGAATCCCTTATCATGAAAGCAAGCATTATATTTAAAGCATACATGTCACCTTTTCATATACAGAGAATAAATTATAATATTAAAATATACAACAAGCATAAGTGTAAATTGACATCCATAATTTGAGTTATTTATTAGTTGTTGTTTGACTTGACAATTGCCCATAATTCCATTAGAATTAGCAGTAATTGCCCGACTTCCATCTCTAAGAGATTGGCCTTTGTTAAAATACATTTTTATATGACTTTTATTAAGGAAAAGTCAAAACCATTTTATTAGGAAAACACCAATTAATTATGTAAAAAACCATTGATGTTAGGTTAGGCTTTGTGGCATGTAAAACAAGTTATTAGGCTACCTATTACAATCTAAAATATGCAAGAGAAATAAAAGGTACAAAGCCAAATAATCAAATAAATGTATAAGCTATTTGTCATGTCTCTACTTTGATAAGTCCGTGTGAACTACATAATGCTTCCGATCTATGTCTCTGTGGACTACAATGTGTCTTAGCTAATATGTCCATCTAGACCTCACATCTAGTAAGAATGGTCAATCTTACATAACTCAAGGTAAAGAGGATAATAACACAAAGAGTGGTCTATGAGACCTAATAACAACATCAAACAGAATGATAACAACATGTGTAATGCAAATATGAATGATAATGATACATGCCTAAACAATGATTATGACTAAAAGAATGACAAATTAATCATGCAAAGGGAAAACATAAATTTATCACAACAATATTCATAAGAACTGGATTTCGGAACATGTGTTCATACGGACTACACTTCTTATGAAAAGGAGTCTATGCTGACTGATAGGTAGAATACTCAAGCATAAAACATATATCTATATAGACTACACTCCTCATGAAAGGAAGTCTATGCAAGCCATAGGACAGAATATATATGTATAGAACACATACATCCTCGCTAACCACATTCCTTATGAAAAGAAGTCCGTGTGAACTAGAACATCAACAATATGCATATTAAGGAAACAGCATGATAACAGCATAAGGGCATGTCAACATGGTAAAAAGAATACATTAAGACATAATATAAAAAGTAAATGAAAGACTATTATCGAACGATAGTATGCATAGATGTCATATCATGCACATATTTAATATTAAGTCCCTATGTTATCATGTATTAAGGTGAGTCTGTGTGATTAATGTGTTAATTATAGAATTAATACATCATCTTAATGAATAATTAAATACAATAAGAATAGTACAAAATTTTAACCTACTCTTATAATTGATGTGGGGATTGCATAGAACCACTTTACATATCGATTAATCTCGGGAGATCCTCGATTATAAAAATAATATGAATGGAATGAATAATACAAATGTAGGCCTTAGATCTTACCTTATGATTAGCTTTAAGTAACAAAGTGAAGGTTGATTTTTAAAAAAGAAAGATTATTTTTTAGTGTGGAATAAAGTCTATTAGTTCAAGTCCTGCTTTGGAGTTAACACCTAGACTTTCATAATAATGGGTTTAGAATTCTCCAAATTCTTCCTTGGATTCCCCTAGTTCTCCCTTGAGAAGGAGTATTTATAGGTTTAGTGGATAGCTTTCCTATCTAGAAGAGGCAGAATCCTAATAAGATTAGGAGTTAAAGTCTAAATAGGAAGATTATGCTTCTAGAAGCTTTTTAGTGGTAGATCCATATAGATTTTGGTTTCTAAGTTCATGTAGACCTAGGATTTGGGTTCACCCGACTGGTTCATAGGCCTTGGGCCTTGTTTTGGGCTTAGTCTATTTAGCCTATGTGGATATGGGCTTTGGTTTGTCTGAGTAAACCATTAGCCATGGGTTCCACTATTTCTAAGCTGGGTCTTTGTTGGTTGGTGCAGACCTTGTGGCATCAAGTTTGGCAGACTTATACCATAATGGTTCATGTAGACCAAGGTTCTTGGTTCCTTGCCTTGTTGCTTTAGCCTATCTCTAGTTATCATCATAGGCCTAAAAGTAGGGCGTTTACAATCATACCACTTGAGCATTATCAAAAAAGTATAC
This sequence comes from Hura crepitans, assembly GCA_948208565.1. Taxonomy (NCBI): domain Eukaryota; kingdom Viridiplantae; phylum Streptophyta; class Magnoliopsida; order Malpighiales; family Euphorbiaceae; genus Hura; species Hura crepitans. The sequence goes on from CANXYI010113706.1 coordinate 9,001, forward strand.
ATGATCATATTACATCATTATCATTATTAACATTATCATATGTGCATAACTATAGAATTTACATCACATATGCCTTTATGCCCCATACGAGTGGGAAAATTGATAGGATATACTTATATAAGTGAGTGATAAAAGGAAGGATTTAGACATTTAAAAGCAAAGTTACAATGGTTAAGTATGAGAAGAGCAAAAAGGAGAGTTGAATTCATAGAAATAGATAAAACTATTTATATAGTGTTAATCATGATATAGAGTTGTTATGAAGATTATATTAATGGATGATTAGTTGCCAAGGATCACTGGACCAAAGTGGTACATCAGAAGTGTAATGATTTTAATCATGTGGGAAGTGCTCCAATAACAAAAGGCTTAGTATGAATAAAGGATGATAAGGAATACTATAAGAGCAAAGTGCATATGTATTAAGAACTCCTAGAAAATGCTTAAGAGGGGAAGTAAAGAAAGTATAAAAAATTATATTGATGAATTATTAGAAAAGAAATAAGTCTAAGTGTCAGAAGATGCAAAGAATAGGAAAGGTCATTTTATGTTGTGTAAAGCAATGAAAAGATTTATAGATAAACATGAAATCAAAAAAAATAGAGTAAACATGTACATTAGTGTATAAAGTATTATAGGACCTTAGGAATTTCACATATGAAATTCTTTTAAGAAAGGAAGAAATGTTACACTCAAAAATCCCCAGGTTGTGAATAGTGAAACCCAGAGGTCATGAATTGTGACTTTTAACACATGATTAGGGTTTTTTTACTAATCAATAATACATGTTGTCAATAGGTTATGAGTGTAATTTAATATGAATAAAAGGATGTTTAGATGTTTAACGAGCAATAATGAGTAAGATTATGAATAATGAATCACTGAGTTTTAGATAACGACTCTTGGTATGGGATAGAGTTTTTAACCCTAGATATTAAAACATTGTGTTATAAAAAGGTTATAAATATAGTTTGGCAAATCAATAAGAATATTAAAATTGTAAACAAAAGATAACAAGTTTGTTAATCAATAGTACCTCTCGAGGTGTGAATAGTGCTTCCTACGACTCGACTTGTTGTAATGTTACCAAATGATGGTATTAATTATAAAACATTTTTGGTAAAGTTTAAAGTCGAAACATGGCCATTAAGAAGGTTAAAAATAGAAGTTAATTTTTTATTACAATGTACTATGAATAAAGATGTAGTTAAAGCTAAACTGAAAAGTATTTCATTTTTGGTCAGATGGACCTAAGAATACCATATACTAAGACTCAAAAATTACTAATAGTTTAATGGAATTAGAATTCAAATTTCTAGAGTTTAAGGTAAAAAGTATCGTATTTAATTAGTTTTTTGAGATTTTTGAGTTTGATTTTTTTAGGGCTATTAAGGAATAACATTTATGTTGATTTGGGACCATAATAAGTGATAATTGGTAAAAACAAATATTAAAGAATACAAATTAAAAAGGTTTAAAAGGAGGTTTTATTGGCTTGCACAATAATAGGCCCTTGGATTTTATCTTTTATTTAATCATGGTCATTCATTTGAGGTATAAAAACCTCCCTAAGCTGCCTAAAATGTGGAAAACTACCTAAAAACATGAAAAACCAACAGTTATTCTTCTCTTCCCTTTCATCCACCACTAAAGAAGCTTTTTAAGCTTCTTTAGCTAAAACTTCTTCATCCTTTCCACCATATACCACACCTAAACATTTTATTATGGCCCCTCAAAGCTTTTTCATCCATTAAACTAGGAAATTGAGGAGTAATTTTAGAGAAATGGAAGATTTATCTCTTGGGTGAATAGTGCATAAATTGAAGGTAAGTGGTTATTTTTGAAGTTTCATAATTTTTGGGTTACATTTAAGATTTCAATTGAAGTATTATTAAGTTAGATTTTGGATTGGAGGGATAAATGAATTAATATGGATTTTTGAATATTATGGGTGAATAGTAACCAATTGTTGTATAATTGGTTATTTTTGAGAAAAAATTTTTAGGGATGTTATTTTATGCCAGTTGATGTAATCTTAAGTCAGTTTAAGATTTGGATGATTGTTAAAATTTAATTAGATTTTTATTTATGTGGGAGGTTTATGTTTGAAGTGGAAGGAAGATAGATATAAAGGAAATGGAACAAGGTAGCTCAAAGAGGCCTAATTGGTGTCTTTGACACCATTAGGTATGTGTATCCATTAACCTTATGCTTTAAATATTAATTTTAGCCATTAAAGTTTAAGTTTATAATGTAAGATTCTATGTACATGATGCGTTTATAATGTGTGATGATCAAAGGATTAAATTTACACTTAATACATGCCCTATCAGTGTAAAATAAGGAAGAAATATTGATCTTGTGAATGATGTAGGATGAACTAAAACTCATTAGCATTTGTTAAGTGGTAGTAGTGTATGTTGAATGGACTATGTTACGTATTATGTTAAATAAATAGTGTGAGATGTATATTGTTATTAAAATTTGTTATAAATGGGTGAGCATGCTTTTAATGATTTATTAGTGGAAGATAAAAGGTGAAATCATGTATGGGATTATTTGAAAGCATATGCTGAAACTTGGATTATGATGATAAAGACATGTAAATGAATATTTTATGAATATGAGTACGCTTGATAAAATGTAATCATATTAAAGTCTTAAAATTAGGTGTAGATATAGTTTATGTAGTTGGCATGTAAATGGTTATGAAAATAATAAGTGATCACATAGTGATTATATGTTAAAATGATAATACATATGATTAACTTGAGCATATTGGAGGAATAAAAGTTATATATATCATAAGAAAGGAAGTTAGATGATTAATGGAAATGAAATGAAACATTATGACGATAAGTAAGTAAGTTTATTCAATTTGATATCATTGTTAAAGTGTGTTTTTATGGGTAATTAATGTAAATATTTGTGATAATGGCCATGCAATAATATTGTTTGTGTAATTGTGTTGTAAGCATGCTTAAATAAGTGTTAATTGGTGGAAAAGAATTGATATAGGCATGGAACATGTGATAGTCAAATCATATTTCAAGTATATCTTGATGCTATTGTGTATAAAAATGTCTATACAATGGCTAATGCTTGCGTAATGTCATGATATGCATGCATAATTAAGTGGTAAACATGGAATTGGAGTAATGCATTCATGGATCTTGAGGTGTTCGAAGGGTATATTGAGTATGCCTTAATATTGTTGTTAGTTCTCATGGATCATACGCAGTAGCAAAGGTTGGAATATCAAAAAATTGAAAAACAAAAAGTAAAGAAATCACTAAATAGGAATTTACCATAAATTCTCTACCGATTCTAATTTGCAACTTTTCACCTCACCGGGTTGTTGCAAACCACAGTGATCCTCTTAGGAAAACCACATCCACACTAGTGGCAAATTCAATGAGAGCTCTCCATAAAGTACAAGTGAATTTTATTTCTAGTTGCTAGTAAGAAATAAAATTCAAGATGAAATAAAAAGGAGAAGGCTAAAAAGAAAGTGAATTTATGGCATTAGTAGAGAACTATTCTCTTTGTTGTGGCTCTCTACATGTGAACAACTTTTAAAGAGTTTTTATACCTTTTTTATTCATCCCTTGGTCATATTTTCCAGCCTTTAATCCCCTTTAATGGATGAATAAAAAGTGGGCTTTTAATTAATTAATTAAAAGGCCTAATTTTGACTTAGTTACTTAAAACATTTAATTAAAACTTAATTAAAGTTTTAAGCTTTTCTCTTAGGCTCTAAGGCCAACCTATAACATTAAATACATTATAGTTTTACCACATTAATTTGCTTCTATAGGTATGTGACCCTATGGGCTTTTGAAGCATATTGGTAATATAGTAGTGAATTAGAATCCTAGTAAAACTAGGATTCTAT